>CAOJBI011648474.1:0-16002 GCA_948277035.1 Euphorbia corollata
GATTGGCAAGTAATCAGTATTTTTAAAGGCGCTAAACAGGTCGTTGGAGTCTCTAGAAATCTAGGTGGTGACTAATCAGGGTTTAAACGAGAATTAGATGCTAATTGAGGGATCTAGATCCTAGTCAGTATT
The DNA here is from genome assembly GCA_948277035.1 of Euphorbia corollata. Classification (NCBI taxonomy): domain Eukaryota; kingdom Viridiplantae; phylum Streptophyta; class Magnoliopsida; order Malpighiales; family Euphorbiaceae; genus Euphorbia; species Euphorbia corollata. The sequence continues at coordinate 133 of CAOJBI011648474.1, forward strand.
GAATGACGGCTCTTAAAATAAAGCCTAAGCGGATCCTTGACAGAGAATTTTTAAAACAATGCAAAAGTAATACTAAAATTTGAGCAAATCTTACATAGATTTTAACTACTGTACTTTGCAATTCCATTTTAAGGTCGGTAAATTGCTGTTTAAAGCTTCTATGATCTTTTTCCTAAGCTCAACAACTCAAAGAAAAAGGCAATTACAAGTCTGTTTCGGAGGTAATGTTTAATGTATTACTATATATTCTCTTATTCTAAACTCTATTTTTACAGTTGTTACTCTATTTATACAGGTGTTACAGTGAATTCACTCCAACCCATTATTCTATTTCTCTGCTCTAACAAAAGATTCATTTCATCAAACAATATTTTATTATTATTCATTTCATCAAAGATTCCTTTCATTAATTTATAAATTATAAAACAATCCAAAATAATAATAAAATAATCAAATTGAATTATAAAGTAAGGTATTGGATACTCCAAATTTGAAGTATCTCATACCATACTCTATAAATAGAGTAGACATTTGAAGTACCATTGGATTTGCACCCTACTTTATAAATAGCAAAAGTTGTCATTTTGGAGTATCATTGGACTTAATGCAAGAGAAAAGGGTTTTTTCTTTTAAATCTTTTAATTGAGTTTGATTTTGAGCCAGTAAATTCAGTTGTGTGTGGATAGAGCAAATTCATAATGGATGCAAAAGAAGTATTTGCCTGTCAATTTTTTTGTAGGAGAAATGGTTGTTCCACTGGGTATGTCCTTGTTGTCTCCCATTAATCAAGTCCCGCTTACTTTACTAGATAGTTTTTTAATTTTCCTGCACAATGAATAATAGTAAATGGAAATGTTAACTCATGGCAGCTACAGTACCTTTCAAAAATGAAAAACAAAAATTTATCCGTCCAATCAATAGCTTATTATTCTTGTTCTTAATTATTATATTATGGTCTGTGGCCGTCCAGCCTCCCTTGTCTCTTTGAAAGAGAAATTCAAATAAACATAATACTTTGGTTTTGACTTTTTAAAACAGTATATATGGCTGATCATACAAAGGCATGTTAAATTTTATCTGTAAATAAATGGTTTAACGCCTAATTTATCCATGTACTTGGTATCAAAAGTTAAATAACTTCTTCAATTTTAAAGAGCTCGCTGCTCCTTCGATTTGTAAAAAATGTACTAATTTGTTCCCTGATTATCACGTGTCAACTTTTGATAGGGAAAGATTAATTATATATTTTAAAAGTCAAACCAACTAGAAGGTAACACATGACATTTAGGGTGTAAATTAATGATTTTTAACAAGTTGAAGAGGTAACCGGATGCTTTTTAAAATTCCGGAAGTCATTTAACTTTTGAGATCAAGTTCAAGAGACAAATCATGCAATAAGCCTAAATAAATTAATATGTAACGCGATTAATCCACTCTCTACTTACACCTTCTATTATTTCTAAGCAACACTCTTCTTAGTACCAAGTCATTTACTATAATGTGTATAGTGTAACCTTGTTCTTGTCTTTGTTTCTGTTGTTGTTAACATGATGACTATGGATTGAGGAAGATATTATTATACTTTTTTTATGTGTATATTTTCATATGTTTTATATTAGTTCTAAGTGGTTTTAAAACTTTTTTTTGTGTGTTATTTTATTACACTACTTGTATTTGAGTTGAAATAGTATTGTTCAAAACTCGTAGTTAAAACTTTTTACTATTTTTATAGATATATTGTTAAAGTTGAATTTCAATCTTAACATGCTCAATATAGTTTGAGCATTGATGCACCATATTGACTTGATGGACTTATCACGGAAGATTTCATAGAGTTCAACTACAAGAATAGAAAAATTATATACATCCACTAACCTTCTCAACTTGTTAGCGTGCCTCTTCTTAAAATATAAACATATATTCCTCTTCTCTAAAGTTGGTGGACATCATTTCCTTTGTTTTCAACTTATACATCTATTTTAAACAGTGTTTTATAAAAGGTGTTAGTTAGGCTGCTAGCTTTAAAAAACATAGACGGAGATTAATCGAGATCTAGGCGGAGGCAAAATCGGACCAGTATTTTTAAATTTCAATATTCATTAATGAAATAAAACTAGCACATAAATTTTTATATAATAACATTTAAAAATTCTTGTAGCAGCACTTTTCCGGGTTTAGACAATTCTTATTACCTTGGCCTCCTTGAATCGTCGGATTATAAAAAATCAGGACGGGATTTCAAAAAACCTCACTTAGACGGCCAAGGTGGCCACCTTTTAAAACGAAGATTTTAAAATTTTTGCAATTGCATATGCTGAGATAATTCTTATATAATTTCATTATATGTGACTTAAATTCATGACCTTGAGAGTCACGTATTCATTCTCAACTATTACGAGGGATCAAACATAATTCACAAATATATTTTTTTGCTCAAATCCATATCACGTTATGATAAATTAATATTAATTTCTTGGTCCCAAAAAAGGAATATGGATGGAATTTTGACAAGGTCCAGATGATTACATATCCAAAATCCATTTTTATATATTGGATTCAGATACAGCCCGAATTTGTTGTTCTATTAAATCAGCACACATATCCAAATACACTAGATTAATTCTACGGGTCCAAATCTAAAACGGATGCAAGATGATTCTATAAAAATATTTTAATATATGTGAAGCAATACGATGAAATAAAGTTACATCATTAATATTTTATGCATATACCTGTTTGAATCCATTTGTTTGATATTCTTATATGTAAATATTAATATCATCACCGCTATATTTTATCTTACGTTTTACAACAAAGTAATTATATGCCTCTCATGAACTTTAGTACAGTTTTCTTACTTTCAGTTATATTAAATTGTTAAATTTTTAATAATTAATTTAACATTCACTTGGTTACCACCTAAACTTGAAAAAATGCACCGGTTAACCCCCTCAACTTGGAAAAATGCACCAGTTAACCCCTCAACTTCTAAAAAAACCACCAATTTGCTTCTGATTGCCACATGTCAACTTCTGGTTTGAGAGAGAAAAATGAAATATTTGAAAAGTCAAACCAACTAGAATGTGACACGTGGCATATAGGGGGCATATTGTTGCTTTTTTACAAGTTAAGGGGGGTGACCGGGTGCTTTTCAAAGTTCAAGGGGGCACTTGGTTTTTTGGGACAAATGTAGAGGGTAATCTATGCATTAGGCCTTTTATATTATTTTTGTTTTTGTATTAAAAAAGATTTCATATTTATGATTTTTACGTTCTAGTTTTATACCTGGTATAAAAGTAGTATAGTGTATTTATCTAATCTATTACTCCTTTATAATAAAATGGTACTTGTTTTCTAATAATAAAAACATGACATGAAAGCCTTATACCTGATATAGGAGTGGTATAAGGCATTTGTTTCACTTCATTATTCACAAGCATTTCAACAAACACCTAATATTCTCTCGATAACAACTTCAAAATCTGTAAAAAAAAAAGCAAGTCAAGCAATCATTTCCCCATAATAAAACCATGTCATAATACCTTATACCTGGAATAAGACTTTTAATTCAGTTCATTATTCACAAACATTTCAACAACACCTAACATGCATGTTTCAAATAACACAACTTTAAATATGTAAAGAGTAAAGGCCAAATACATAGATTACCCCCTAAAGTTGGTACAAATGTTCTACTGCCCCCCTTAAGTTACAAGATGTTCTCTCAGTCCCCTGAAGTTGGCTTTTTCGTATCCCTCAACCTCCTAAAGTTACAAAATGTTCCCTCAGCCCCTTAAGTTACAAAGGGGGCTGAGAGAACCTTTTTGTAACTTAAGGGGGTCAGTAGAACAATTGTGGTAACTTTAGGGGGTTGAGGGATACGAAAAAGTCAACTTCAGAGGGCTGGGAGAACCTCTTGTCACTTAAGGGGGGCAGTAGAACATTTGTGACAACTTTAAGGGGCAATCTATGTATTTAGCCAAGAGTAAATAAACAACTCTAATCAAAACAGCCATCATAATAGAAGAATTAGGGACCCTAGCAACAGATTTTTGAAAGGGGATGATGATACTTTAAACAATGAAAGAATCATAATTCCAGATAACCATATAATTATATACAATACGAAATTGTACACGATATTAGTTGTAATTTAACTATAATTAGTTTGAGCAAAGAAATGAGTACTAGCAAACGAAGACACCTTTTATGGAATATGAAACAATTATAACTGTAATTCAACTTCCGCATCAACCATACTTCATTCCATTCAGTGTCTGGCGATCATGACTCGCTTCGCTTATAAAGAGAGTGAAGTTGCAGCTGGAGAGACCGTTGCGTGTGTTTGAAATGGATGTTTTGCCGCCTCGCCGGTAAAGGAAGATTAAGCCGAGAAAGGATGAGATCGGTGAAAAGGGAAATGGAAAAAAGAAAGGGAAAGATTAAAAACCAAAACCTAAATTCCATCAGAAAGAGAATTCTGAATTAAAATGTTTAATTATAAAATTGGAAAAACTAAAAGTCATATTTGACCTAATTTAAAACCTTAATTATCACAAAACCGTAAGTTCCCCTTTTTTAATTCCACAGATGAATGGGCAGCTTTAGGTTTCCTTTTGAGCCTTGAAGCCCATGATATGTTAAATGGGCAACTGAGTTGTGTGATTGCAACTTGCGCAATTCTTTGTTTCTTGTATTATGAAATATAAAATGACCAGGTATTTTGACAAAGAAAAATGAATCATCCACGTAAATATTGTCACATAATGGAATTTACAATGAGATGCATTTTTCCAGGTTAAGAAAAGTATATGATATATTGAGTCGAATGTTATTTGTGGTATGTCTGTTAATGTCATTGGTTTTTGTGCAATGGGTGAGAACAAGTACCCCTTTCTTATCATTCATATTAGGCCAAACATCAAAACATCCCTCAACTTGGCTCCATCCGCCCATTGTCATCCCCAACTTTCAAAAGGTCCGGATACCCCCCTAATGTTGGCAAAAGTGACCCGATCTGCCCCCTCAACGCCACGTGTCAAACTATGATTCGTTTGACTTTTCAAAGATGTCATTTTCTGATTTTTTTGTCTCCAATCAAAAGTTGACACGTGGCATTGAGGGGAGGCAAACTGGTGCATTTTTACCAAGTTGATGGGGTATCTGGACCTTTTGAAAGTTGGGGGTGGCATCGAGCTATTGAAGCCAAGTTAAGGGGGTGTCGATGTAGTGCAACTTTAAAATTAGATTCCAATTCTCTATTTTAACTTTACCCCGAAATGGAAGAGAGATAGACACAGCTTAATAAAGAATTATTTTTAATTCTAAAAAATTGATTATTACCAACCAATGATACACAAACGAAGATGATACATTCAAAGTTACTCTACATTTATTTCTCAAAGTTAGAGAATATTGTTCCACATTTTACTAATCTCAATTACATTTGCTTAATTCAGCATCAACTCATGGTATAATAGGATGCATGGAACTTTCAAAGGATCCTTCAAATTTGGTCATGATATCTGAAAACGTAAATGGAACCACCGAAAGTCAAACAACACAGCCTATCAATATTGTAAGCGAAGAAAAACCTTTTTTCAATGAAAAGGAGTCAAGTTCATCATCTTCTGATGAATCTTTTGAGTTGCCTGGTACCAGTGATAGTGATCTTTTCACATTCGAGGTTGCTGCCTCTAGTTCTGGTAACTTCTTCACAACTCAGAATACTAACCTTAATCCTGATAACATTTTCCTAGATGAGGTGGCATTGGCAACCCCTACTATAGGTAACTCGGATAATAACATTCTAATAAATGCAACACCTGTAGGCAACGAATTACGCCTTAGTAACATATCAATCACAAACAATACACAATCACCTACAACACAGGTTATGGATCGACAACCCGATCCAAATCGAATACCATCTTCTATATTTGACGGAACAAAATCATCAGCCCAAGGAGAATGGAGTACTGCATCTAATGAATCATTATTTAGCATTCATATGGGAAATGCAAGCTTCACTAGAAACCATTCGGGTTGGTATGGTTGTTCTGGAGATCTAGGTGATGGTGATCCTATGATTGATTATTCAAGTAATCAGCCACCAAGTGTTCAGACACGAGTTACAAAAACAAACGAATTAGAACAAAATTTTAAAGCACACTCGAAACCTATTGAAATAACGATGGATGTTTTAAAAGAAAACGAAGTTGATGATGCTTCGAAGGAAAAGTTGACGCCCAAAACGTCATTGCAAGGCACTAGTTTTCGACGTTCAGATGAAAGTTCTGTGAGCATCAAATCATTTTCATTCCCAATGTAAGATTACTATTTGAATTCTTAACTTAGTGTTCAATTTTTAAACATTCCAATTTCAGTTAAACGTATTAAAATCAAAGAAATGATTGAATTGTATATTGGTATGAAGATTGACAGGAGATTATAAAGGGTCTCAAAAGCAACATTCGCTATCTCAACAACCACAGCCCCAAACACCGTCACAACCTTCATCACAACGCCAATCTCCTAAAGTAGCTCAGCCACAATCAAAAGAGAAGACACAAGCAACAACGACTCCAATATCCCTTAATCCTAGCAAGTGGTTTTCATGTTTAATATGTTGCTCATCTTGTAGTAACAAAAATTAATAATTGGTATAAAATCTGCTTGTTCATGATTTCTATAAAAAAAGATAAACTATTTTAGATATTTTTTTTATCAGTTTTGATAAATTTGATATTAATTTATTAATTAATTGTTCAACACCCATATCATAAAATAATGAGTTTTGAGATTCACACAAAGTATGATATATTTATATTATTTAAATAACACATATAAAGTGGACAACTAAATACATACACTTTAACCTACCACACCCCTCTTGGTACCGACCGACACTGACTTTGCGCATAGTGCAAGGCCGGTTCAGGCTGTTAAAACAACCTTATTCCATTTTAATCCGCATTTGACACGTCCTCATTCCTTGAAACCATTTTCCTAACCTATTTAACCCCAAAATTAAGGTTTAGAGAGAACCTGAATATCAGTTTTTAAATTGGAGAGTTTGGTGAGAGAAAGTGAGTTTTTGAGATAGATTGTGAGGAAAAGACTTGAAAAGATCCACATCTCATCTCTTTTCATGGTTTTTCTTGACTAATTCCGTTTCTAAGTTTTTCTAAAATGTTAGAATACTTTAATCTTTCCTTTGAGATCCCTTTTCATCACAAAAATCATCCTTCAACCTTTTTTTTCTTCAAAATATCAACAAAAATATATTGGAAAATCTTTTTGAAGGTGTCTCTAGCTCCCAAACTAGTCAAAGTATGAGCTTTTGGAGACTCTTAGCATGTTTGTTGTGTATTTTTTAGTTTTTTTGGTGCATTTTGTGATTGAATCAGAGAAAAGCTCGATATCGATCCTCGTGAGGCTGGTGCCAGCCTAGTCAACAGGATCTATGCCGACGTCATGTTAGTACTTGCCTTGTTTTCCAAGCCGATCTGGGAACTCAGGAAGTATCGATCTTTCCCACTTGGATTCGGCCTTTTCCATTGGAAAAATAGATTAAGCATGTCCTTACCAACCAGGGCGGTACCGGCCTAATTCATCACAGGTACCTACCTCTTTTGAGGCTAGTCTTGACATTTAGGGGTACCGACCTGGTCCCCTAGATAGATTACATTTTTTTGCCTAGTTTGCTGCTTTTAATGATGTTTTAGGGTACCCCAATGACGGGAACACTTTTTCCCAATATGAGACCCAACCTAATACTATGTAGTATCTTCATTAATAAAATTTGCAATATAATCATGTCTAAAATGATTAATTTTGCAAGAAAAACATGTTGGAAACTTGTATTTTGTCTTTTTTAAATCTCTCAAATCACAATTAATGTTTTAAATTGTCACCATAATCTAACTTATTTAATTGAGTCTTATTTGGTATACTAATTATGCCATGATGATGTGAGATATCCCTTGTGCTAATCCTTATGGTTGTAGGTAGTTTAAAATAAATGTATGTTTAGGTTTTAAATGTCCTTCGGGTATCGCATTTATTAAAATCAATTTATTTGTAGATCGTTTGTATTTTAGGCATTCATATCCCACTACTCCATATATGGCCTACCGCAACTAAAATTATCGAGGTTGCATGAAAGTGTTGCAGAAATTGAAGAAAAAATTGACATTCCGCAACACATATGAGAAAGTGTGGGATTGGTGTTGCGGTAAATAAGAAAGTGTAAAAATTTTCCATTTTCCGCAACACTTATCGCTTAGGTGATGTGAATAACATTAGGAACAATGAAAATAAAGTGGCGGGAGTATTCACGCTAAAACGTTGACTGCTAATCCATAAACGGAAATTAAAAATAATAATAATTTAATAAAAAAATTTCACATATAAATACCTATTTCTCTCTCTCCTTCTCGATTACTCTCCCTATTTCTCCATACCCAAATGCTAAATCCCTAAATCGCCATGTTCTATCTTCTTCTCTCGATTCTAAGCTTTAATTTCCAAAATTGAAACCCAAACTTCATAGCTCTTCGTCTCTTTATTTGTTAATTTGTTCGATTCTTTCAAGTCCTAGCTCGTCGTCTCGTAATTTCTATCGATTGTTTCATCCCGTAATCCGCGGCCTCATCGACTTGGAGTTCCACTACTTGTTCATCGATGCTTCACGAAACTCTAATTCCATCGAATCATGCACTGTCGCGGTCACTGCTAAAGCACCAGACGGGTTAGTTGATTGCTTGAGTTTTGTGGTATAGATTGGATTTTGCATTTTGGGGATTTTTGACCTAGTTCTTGGTCAAGAAGGATAATTGACTAGCTTTAGATTCCACAATTGATGAGCATCTGAGGAAACAATGGCATGGCGAGGAAAACTTTTAAAGAATCTCAAGGAGTTTAGGATTCTGGTTTTCCAATCTTCACCTGCAACCTAATCGGGTATGTTTAACTTTCATCTAATCTTTTTTTTTTTCTTTTCATTTATTATGATTATTGTTCCTCTTATGGATAATAGAGTAAGTGCATCATGTGATGTCGGTACCGGTATCATGTGATTGATACCGGTACTGATATCACTGATGCCATTACCGGTCAATGATATCCCTATTGACATAAGGTTGGGCCTAAATGGGCTTGGTTTGATCCAACCTAATTTCTATAGGTTTTTGTAACTCTAAATGGGCCAAAGTGACGTAGAGAACTTCTTCCGGCTCACAAATTATAGCTTCATCATTGTCCTGGTGAGGGGAGTCAAAATCCCGTGCTCACAGGTGCCACGTTAGTCTGAGGTACTTGAGTAGTGCACTTTTTCAAAGTACAAGTACGTAAAGGAACGTTTTTCAAGGTATATATACTTGCAAGGACGTTTTCAAAGGAAGTACTAAGGTTAAAATCGGCAATTCCCACCAATAAAATTCTTATAAACAAACTTTGTAATCCATTTACTTTCTATTTATCTCCCTTCAAAGACTTCTGCGTGATTGAAAAGAGCGAGTCCGTCCCAGCTACTGAAAACTGTAAGCTTGTTCTTGTTGCCTGCAGCTCAAAACCCTAAATAACCCTGCCCATTAGCCAGCTACTATGCCGCCTAAAGCATCAAAATCCAAGGAAGCACCGGCTGAGCGGCCAATCCTTGGTCGATTCTCCTCTCACCTCAAGATTGGCATTGTATTTATTCTCTTTCCGTTGCTTCTTTAATTATTCATTGCATCTCCCTGTGTTTCCTAATACAACAAGACCTTGCTTCATGAAATTTAAAGTGAGCTAGGTCTTGTATCATCTGTTGTAGTTCGGAAATGATTAGTTAATTTTCTGTTACCTAATGCTCTCTGCTGCTTTATACTCGTTATTTTCTGTCATTAGTGGCTTTCTCCCCTATTCTCAGGTTGGATTACCAAATGTTGGCAAATCTACCCTTTTCAATACTTTGACGAAGCTTGCAATTCCTGCTGAGAACTTCCCTTTCTGCACCATTGAGCCCAATGAGGCTCGGGTTAATATCCCGGATGAGAGATTCGAGTGGCTTTGCCAGCATTTTAAGCCAAAAAGCGAGGTGTGTCACTTACCCTGCTAAAATATTTGTATGTGTTCATGCATCTGTACTCTTCATAATTCATATTGCATATTTCATCCATTCTATGATATGTTACGTGGATCTTTTCTCCCATTTATTTTTTCTAGGGAGTGAATCTTGCAGCAACTAGTTAATGAAACATCTAAAATATGTTGAAATGCAAAAGTTATTGATTTTCTGTCAACAATTTAGCATGTGAGTTAAAAGCCTGCTGTAGAAGTTCTATGGGATGCTTTGAAGTAGACGATTTCATTAAAGAATAAGATAAGATTTAGTCATTTAAGCTTCATCATGTCATATTCATGAATGTAACATGATGACATTATTTATTCTATTGATTGCTTTCGTAACTATGTTCATTTTCTTCAGGTTCCAGCTTTCTTGGAAATCCATGATATAGCTGGACTGGTTAGAGGTGCACACGAGGGGCAAGGGCTGGGCAACAGTTTCTTATCTCACATCAGAGCAGTTGATGGAATTTTTCATGTGCTACGTAAGATGCGCATGACTTCGATGCAATTTGATGATCTATATTCTGTTTAGATGGTCAAAATTGGCTGAGTTAGACTTAGACCTTAAAACAAGAATGGTTGTAAAATTGCATTATAATTTATTAGTTTGATTTGTGGCTGCAATACTCGTTTGGAAGAACGGTGGTAATATATGGATTCCAATCATTCCATGGAGTTCCTTCTGTTTCATCTTATTGTGTCTAATGACTATCTTGTTGAATTTCTGGGTAGGGGCACCTTCCTAGTTTGTCAACAGTTGACAAGGTTCACTGAAAAAACTTAGAGCAGTTATAGGCACTTTCACCTCTTCAATAACAGGAAAATCCTCCTGCTAGTACTGTACTTGAACATTTAGTTACATTCAAAATGTTCACTTTAACTAAGCCTTTAAACTTTTACTCATGTTGTCAAGTCCTTTGACTACAAGCTCTTTTTTTTGTTGATTTTGAGATTTTTTTCTGTTCATTCCTCTTTGCTTTCTTTTTCATACCTGTAACATTATAGGTGCATTTGAAGATCCGGATATTATTCATGTTGATGATTCCGTGGATCCTGTGAGAGATTTAGAGGTTATTAGTGCAGAGCTACGACTAAAGGTAGCTGTTTCTCTTTTTTCTTTTTGCTGTTTCCGCAGATTGGTGTTTTTTGGTCTTAGTATCAACCACCAAAATTGTTTCTCAGGGAAGATTTGTGCCTTAATATATATTTCCTTTTCCATGAAACTAAAATGGTAAAAAATATTTGCTCATTGCTATCTTGTCCATTAACTTTTTTTTTACATATATTTAGATTTAGAAAATCAAAATGCTGTCTTTTCCAGGTTCCTCAACTTCCTTTGCATTCTGTATGGCTTGCATAAGCTTTGTATACTTGCTGGATACATGAATGAGACGTTGCTTTGTTCGCTAGGTTCCAAAATGCATCCTACATTTATTTATCATTTGTTTACCTCTAGTTGCTGAACCCATTAAATTGAACCCCTTGTGATAGAGCTCGACCTAGTCCATAAGTGAGGATGCTCTTAGAGGGGCCGAGCTGAAAAAGGGAAATAATGAAAAGGGCATTTCTAATAGAGTTCAATAGTGATCTTCTAAGCCCCTGCATTGGAGGAAATTCAGTCCTATGGTTTGGCGGAGACATGGAAATGGTGACCACAAGTGAATTTTTTAGCCATATCCTCTTAAATTTTTTAAAATTTGTAATGTAAAGCCAGATGTTTTGCCCTGGCGTTCTGGTGATTAAATAGTGCCTCTTTTTTAGGCTCATTCCGCTGTATTATGAGCAACTAAAGGCAGGTCAAATTGAGAATATTTCACCAAAATTCATTGAAGAAAGTTTATTGTCAGCCTAGCAAACACTGAGCCCCGCATTGGCAACAAATACAATGCTTGACTGCAGTTATTGAGGAAATTGACAATTGCATTGCCTGCTCCCCCTCTCTTCCTAATTTACCCCCTTTAGCTTTCATTTCATTTTACACCTTTTTTCTCTTTTAAATTTCTTTTTAATATTTTTATACATGTTGTGGAAAACTGTCCATGACTTTATTCAAGTAGACTATATGACCTTGCTATTTGTGTACTGTAGGATATTGAATTCATGGAGAGGAGAGTTGAGGATCTTGAGAAGAGCATGAAAAGGAGCAATGACAAGCAGCTAAAAGTAGAGCATGAATTGTGTCAAAGGGTTTCTACTTTGATCTTAAAGTTTAGACTTTGGATTATACCTTTTCATATTTTTATGAAGATGCAGTTTTATCATTTGTGTGGTGTAACAGTTGATTTGTTTAATTCACCTAGTACCTACTGCATTATCTTTTTCATTTGCCCATGTCATTTATCTAAGATGTGGTATACCTTATATTCTTATTCCTTTATTAGTAACTGCACATTCCCATGATTGAAGAAATCTCACCGGTTGATTTCTGTCTGGAGTATTTCTCATTCATCACTATTGAGATTTTGTGAAGTACTATCTTGCTAAACGCTACTTTGATGGCTTGATTCTTGAGATGTTTATGGTTCTTTACCCCATACAACATAATATCAGCTCTATTTGCAGTGTTTTGATATGTATTTTTGCTGTGGAATTTTGAATATTATACTTTCCTTTAATATTGTACTGTGCTTTCATTTCAAATAAAATAAACTTTCTAGTACTAAATGCTACTTATATTAGGCAGTATCTGTTGGACTATGAGTTTCCTCATGGAATTTGCTGTTGAACTGATCCATCTGAAATATCATTGTTATACTGCTCACACACCAGAAGTTTCCACTTGTTTACCCTTTACATGCGTATATCTGAATGTATTGTATTCTTGAACCCTTGTACTACCATGGAAACCATCCTTATCTGGGATGAGTCTCTCTTTACCCAGCAGAGGCTGACTGGAACCCCCCAATGAATAAATAATAATGTTTATTTTTTTATAGAATTTGTTGCTGGTGTTAAATGCAACTGCTGGTTTTTGAATCTGCAGGTCAAGACATGGCTTGAAGATGGAAAAGATGTCCGTCTAGGAGATTGGAAAGCTGCTGATGTTGAAATACTTAACACATTTCAGTTGCTTACTGCAAAACCTGTTGTTTACCTGGTAAAGCTTTGTTTCCTTGGTTCCTGCATTCTTTTCTTAACTTCCATACTCTTTCTATATCCATGCCTTTAGTTTATCATGGTACATATATCTTCTATAACTGCTATTCAAGGTGCTCTTCTTCCTGGATGTTCACATAATCAGTTGATTTTTCCTGAATAGCTGGACCAATAACTAAAAATAGGAAGTTAAGTTGACATGTAAGAAAGAAACACCAGGATGCGCATCTTCAGTTATTACAGTTTTCACCACTTCTACTTACAGAACAAGAGTTGAATTCAGAATTGGTTTTCAATTTCTTTCATACTTGAATAGAAACATCAATTCAGTTGCTCATTTAGTTTGACATGATTTTAGTTATTTATTTCGCTATGTCATATGTTCTTATATTTTGAAGTCATTAAGTAAACACAGGAAAAGTGGAAAAATTGTTTACGTGTATCTATCCCCATCAAGTTCCTAAGGAACATCCCGTCATAACTATCTGAAAGGCAAGCTGCTCTGTAGTGAGTGCCAAAAAAAATGGTTATTGCCTCAACATGTTTATGAGATACCTTAGTGGCTCTACCATTTCTTGCATAATGTAGTTGCATTTTACAGTTATATAAATATAACTATGAATGTATTTTTGGATGTACAAAATTTTCAAATTTTATTTACTATTTCTGCTCACAAATGTGTGCACCAAATAGAACTTGCAAATATTAATGAGTGTGCAGGATGTACATTAAAATGAATTAAACTGTTATACCCAAGTGATGATTCTTTGAGCCAGCATCACGACTCGGTGACGTGTATAGGGCCAAACATGGGCGTGCCATTGTTAAAATGTGTTTTATATCTTAATTGCTAGCTGTATTTTATACTTTATTTCCTGTCCCTTTTCTTTAAGGGAAATTGTAAAAAATATACTGTATTTGAAACTTATTTACAAATTTACCTTCTAAATAAACTTTTTACATTGTATAACCTTTTAAAGTTTACAATTTTTCTCAATACGCTCCTATGAGAAACTGGTATATAACTAGTATGTAACTGGTATATAACTGCATATCATACTGTGTTCATTGCTGATCCTGTTTATATTTCTATGGCTCCAAATCTTAGCACATCCTTTCCTTTTTTTCATTTTCTATTGGTGCATTGCTCTTTAATGCTTTATTAATGCTCCCATCATCTGGGAAGAATGCCTTTTGTATCAAACTGTAATAAGATCTGCTCTTGCTCTAATCTTAGTTTTCTGAAATCCTACAAATGTTCAATGTATTCATTTGCTGAATTTTCCATGTATTGTTTTGTGAAAATACTCTAAATAAGATTTGCAATTTTGCAGCTTCTGTGGGCAACCTCACAAGCCCTCTGAAATTAAGAGAAAAGCTTTATCTTCTAGCTGTCGGTTATTATAGAAGTGGAGAATATACAAAGAGCATGGATCTGGTGGAAGAATGTTTGAGGGTCTGTCTTTCAAATTCCGAATTATTGTATACAGTGTCTTGTGTTGCATCATTGAAGTGATTTTCTCTTCTACTTTGAACATCACATATTCTGCAACTGCTTTAGCCTTCTATGCAAAAATGTGGTTGCAGCCAAATGCTAGTTGAGGTCTAATTTCACCAATGTATGAGCTTGCGGATAAGACTGAATCAACTAAATTATTGATGATAATATATTAAGGTCATACCACTTACATACATACCACTTACTTACCACTTACATACCACATACATACCACTTATATACTACTTACATATCATTTACATACCACATACCACTTATATACCACTTACATATCACATACCACTTATATACCATTTACATACCACATACCATTTACATACCACTTATATACCACTTACATACCACTTACATACCAAGTATATACTACTTACATACCATTTACATACCACATACCACTTATATACCACTTACATACCATTTACATACCACATACCACTTACATACCACTTATATACCACTTACATACCACTTATATACCACTTAGGCAAAATGCATAATTTGCCCCCCGAACTTGGACACAAAAGCCAAGTGTCCCCCTAAACTTTGATGTCAACCCCGTAGCCCCCTCAACTTGCAAAAATGCACCGGTTAACCCCCTCAACTTGTAAAAAAACATCAATTTGCCCCCTGGTTGCCACGTGTCAACTTTTGGTGGAGAGAGAAAAATAAAAATTTTGACCAACCAGAATGTGACACGTGGCATCTAGGGGGCATATTGATATGCTTTTGCCAAGTTGAGGGGGCTACGGGGTTGACAGCAAAGTTTAGGGGGACACTTGGCTTTTGTGTCCAAGTTCGGGGGGCAAATTATGCATTTTGCCTACCACTTACTTTAAGTTACTTAAATTTCTTACTTTAAGTTAAGTTTCTTTTTTTTTAACTTAAGTTGTAGCTAACAGTTATATACCAGTTATATATCAGTTACATACCAGATACTTACTAGTTTCTTACTTTAAGGTAGGTTTTGTTTTTTTAAACTTAAGTTGTAGCTAACAGTTATATACCAGTTATATACCAGTTACATACTAGTTTCTTTCCATGTTGATTCATGAAAATTCGTTGTACTCTTAACAGGTAATTAACTCATTTTATTTTTATTTAGTCTTTAATTACAGTGGACATACATTTTCCTAATACGAAATAGG
>CAOJBI011649213.1:0-19861 GCA_948277035.1 Euphorbia corollata
GATTATTACATCACAATTCTTAGGTAGAGTCTGTATGATTCCAATCTGCCCATAGTAAATGTCGAAGCCACATCAATTCTCATGTCATATGATATGAGCCTTAGCTTGAAATCAATGCTGTGCACTGAGATCGAGATATCAGATTCTTGCTTTTTATTTGAACTCCTGATGCTTGCCTTTGGATATTGCATCTGTTGCTTGAATTGAAGCCTGCATTTTATCCTTGCGATGGCTCAATATCCAAATGAAAATTTGTATTTTAGCATCCATTTGCATAAGGTTCGCATGGATTCTAGAACAATAACTGCAATGAGTGAATTTAATATCCAACAGGTTTGCAGTTGCATCTCAGAGTTATGCAGACGTGAATCATCTAATCTTAGTGGTATGCTCGGCGAGTGCAAAGTTCGTGCTGGTATTCCATGTCCTGAGGTTTACCTTAACTCCTACATCTTTAAATTAATTTCCAAGTTTGCCATAGTAATAGTAACTGTCATTTTGGTGAATTTTCTCATCAGGAGCTGTTTGCCCGCTTGCTTGTGCTTTTGCATGATCCACTGGCAAGGGAGCAGCTGGCAACTCAAATTTTGACAGTATGTTTCCCTCGTACTTAACTAAGGAAGAATTTTGTCACTTAACATTGTAAGCAGGGATAGACGAAATTGAGTTATTATTAGTTATTACTTTTAGTAGTGAAAATTCGAAAATATAATAAATGCATTAAAGATATTCGGAGATAAGCCTGAGAGTTCAACTTCTTGTTTTTTGTGCTTTTTATATTTTTGGATAAAGAACTAGGAGCTCAGTTTTCTGGTGCTTGCAGGTCCTCTGTTATTTGGCGCCTCTTTTTCCTAAGAACATCAACATGTTTTGGCAAGATGAGGTATGCCTGAATTACTTCATTATCGAGCATAGGGTTAAAGTTACGTTCATCATAGTTCCTGAACAATTAGATGACAAAAAAGTTATTTGATACTTCCTGAAAAAGTATAACATATTCAGATGACAACAATTTTTTTTTTTTATTTTTCTACTCTAACATGATGAGTATTGGATAAATTGTAAATGCTTCACGTCTTTTTGATCAATTGGCAGTACTGGTTGTTTGGATGCTTGGGGCCAAATTAACTTGCACATTCAGCATTTTTTTAATCCCCAGATTTGTTTGTTAGCCATCTTATTCTATTTTAATGAATATTCGTCACATTCATTGTTGAATTAGTGAAATGTTTGTAAAGTTGGGCAATTTTTTCTCGGTTACCCTTTTATCTTCTCCAGAATGGTGTTCCTGTATAATCTAAATGACAACCTCTTGTTATGTGCTATCTTATTCCACACTGCTGTTCAATTGCTGTATTCATGGCTGCATTGAACTGGCTGAAAGTTGAGCAATCTAATTGTTCAGGAACGGTTTTCCTGTACAATCTAATTGAGTTTTCTGTTGGGTAAGTTCTAGATTCCTAAAATGAAGGCATATGTTAGTGATACAGAAGACTTGAAGCTTGATCGTTCATACCAAGAGACATGGGATGACATGATAATCAACGTAAGATTCTTTAGTCCTTAAAACATGCTTGAATTCTTTCCTTCTATGTCCCATTAAGAACTAGTTTATTACCTTGTGATAAACATGTGCTCGAATGGACCGCAAAATAAAAAGTTTTTCTATGCTTCTCTTTGGGTGACAGTTCCTTGCAGAATCCTTAGACGTGATTCAAGATACTGATTGGGTTATCTCACTTGGAAACGCTTTTACAAACCAGTATGAGTTGTATACACCAGATGATGAACATGCTGCACTTCTGCACCGGTAACATATTCTCAAACTTCTCTTAATAATGCGCGACGGTATTTTTCTTTGGTTGGTTATTGTAGGATGTAAGGATATTCGATGCACAAATCATCATATAATTCGCTATTCCTGCTGAACTGTATTAGCGTCCATGATTCTTGCAATGCAGTTTTAAACCTTCCTTATTCAATATAAGAAAAATTTATCTTCTGGTTTATGTTACTTCTGATTGGGATAAGGTTGCAATTTATCCTCCATTAAAAATTGTTCCTACTGATGTTAAATTTGAGTGAACAACACAACTCAAACGTCTTGTTAATTGCATAAGTCATAACAAATCCCAAATTTTTAATTGTAACACTGACTTGCTAACAGTTATGAAAGCTTTCTGAATATAAATAATGATCTCTGAAGAAGTGAACCGATATGAAGACAGATCTTCTTTACACAATCTTATTGTTTGAATTTGAGGTGTAATATCATTGGAAGAACCTACTATGGTTTATTCTGTCTATTTTGATCAAGATTGTAGAGGTTCTTGCTGGAGAAATATACTCATCAACTACAGCTTATTTTACAGTTAAGAGGACGCGTACCTTTTGTGTCTTTATTATTACTTTTAGGATGGCTTTGCTTTTTTGATTTCAGGTGTAAACTGAAAATTTCAACTCTTTAGATGATTTTGTAACCTGTATTTGTTGTACCTTGGTAAACTACCTCCACTTATGAATGTTAAATGAATTCTTTAACATCTTATTGTTTTATTCTTTCCTACTCTCTGCAGGTGCCTTGGTATGCTTCTTCAGAAAGTTGACAACAGGGCTTATGTTGTGAATAAAATTAATTGGATGTATAAACAAGCTAACATAGCCATTCCAACCAACAGGCTTGGTTTAGCAAAAGGCATAGGATTGGTATGTTAAAAATGGCATCATGTATGCTCCGAATTTGAATTATAGCATGAAAATTGGCTTCTTATGGTTTAACATATGGTATTTCTTCGTTCTAGGTTGCAGCTTCCCACTTGGACACGGTTTTAGAGAAGCTTAAAGAAATTTTAGCTAACGTTGGGCAGAGTATTTTCCAAAGGTGACTGTTTCTTCGTTTTAAAGATGCACAAGCTCCCACCAAAACACCAAACCCTCATCGCATGTGGAGAAGATCTTAGTTTGAGATTTTTTTCCTTAATCTTTGTGCTTTCCTTTGGATTGTAACTTTTGTGCTAACTGCTTATATTGTATAATCTTAAGTTTCCAGTGTCTAAAAAATGTTTATCAGAAGTTTAAAATAGTTCAATGATTGTTATAGATTCTTAAGTAGCAAGTCATTCTCTGTTGCAGTGAATTTATTGACTCTAGGTGCATAGGCTTGAGAATTAAAAGCAGCTATTTTATGGAAAAGAGATGACCTCCATCCGAGTCAAGATTGTTCTTCTAATAATTTCTGCCTTATCTCCGTTTTGGTGCTGTATATAGTTGGGTATATGTGTGCATGATATCTTATTTCTCTTAAGTTAGGTTTTATGTAGGTTTTATGTGGTTTTGTCGGTATTCAGTTAGTCTATACTTTAAAAGTTCATTTGGAGAAAAGTAAAATGAAGTGGTACCACTTCAGTTCATCGTGTTACCTTTCAGCAACGGCTTATAATTATTAATTTCACTTTGCAGGTTTTTATCTATTTTTTCTGATAGCTACAAGGTGGAAGAGTCTGACGATATACATGCTGCCTTGGCTCTGATGTATGGATATGCTGCAAAATATGCTCCATCAGCAGTTATTGAAGCAAGAATAGAAGCGCTTGTCGTATGTTTTCATTTTTACCTTGATTACTTTTATATATTTTTCCTTCTGTTACTCAATGAAACAGAAAATTTTGATGCTGGTATCTGAAAAAGGCTGGTGCTATGTCTGTTCTCGTGACTTTATATGAAATAAAGCAATTTTCTAGCACACAATATATTAAAAATTAAGCACATCATAGTTTATGAGAATAGTTATCATCAACCTTCTAACTTTCATGAATTAATCTCTTCCACAGAATCGTTTGTTCGTTATATGTGAATAAGGAATTATGTTGTGATGTGATTCTGATTTCCAATCATTCATTTACAAAAGTAAGGGTCTCTTGGGTTGGTTCTTCTTGTTAGAGCAGATGCTGAAGACTTTGTAAGTTATAATGAAATTGATGCATTATGTTGGTGTCAAAATGATATTTGGTAGTCGTGTTTCATGACCCTACAAAATATGTGTTATTGGACACTCCAAATGATGTGACAATGTTAGTAGATTTGAAGGGTCCTATATATATGAATGATGCATATGCTTTTACTTTTTGTTGCCATCTTGTAAATTTTGGTAGTTATTCGGCTTTTTCTATGCATGATTGACTGGCCAATATTTTGTTGCTCTGGATTTCAGGGGACTAATATGCTCTCGCGTCTTCTTCATGTACGCCATCCTACAGCAAAGCAGGCTGTAATAACAGCTATCGATTTACTAGGTTTGTGCTCTCCAATCAACTAAAGTTCTTTGTAAAATCTTTTAAAGTCTTCTATTTGCAGATTATTGACAATGAATACAAGTAGTTTATGTCTCTGAAACTGCGGTAAAGAATATGTTGTTTGGTAAAGCGGATAAGTGTGTGCTAATATTTTTGTAGGATTGACTTTAATGTAGTTCTAGGTAATATTGTTATTTTAAAGAAAAAAACAAGGTTTCTTTTGTCTTTTACTCACGAATTTATGAAAAGCTGCTTCCCCCACATCTTTGAAACCTTGCTTGCCCAAATACGTGAATAGTTTGTTAGGTGTTAACCAAACAGCCCGAAAAGTACTTTTTTAAAAGCAGCTTTCCAAATCTGGGAAATCACTCCCAAACGGGTCCCAATTCTTTGCCAGGCCATAAAGCACCTTAAATTTCTAGTGATTAAGGATTTTTTTTATCTAACCTGATACTTAATTTCAAGAAGTTCATAGCACATTATGGTATTTTTGACGCAGGTCGTGCTGTTATAAATGCTGCTGAAAATGGTGCATCATTTCCACTAAAAAGAAGGGACATGTTGCTGGACTACATACTAACTTTGATGGGAAGGGATGAAAATGAAGATTTTGCTGATTCCAGTCTTGAACTTCTGCATACGCAGGTCATCATTGTTTCTGTTGAGGCATATGTTGTGATATGCGTTATTTACTCATTTAGTTTTCGAAATGTTACTGAAGGCACTGGCTTTAAGTGCTTGCACTACCTTGGTCTCTGTGGAGCCAAAACTGACAATTGAAACTAGAAATCATGTGATGAAGGTAAATATTTGGTCAACTATTAGCTTGTGTGTTGTTCCAAATCTCTTAGATCTGTATACTGAGTTTTCTGATTTTCTTACAGGCAACCTTAGGGTTCTTTGCTTTACCGAATGAACCGGTGGATGTTGTCAATCCCCTTATAGACAACCTTATAGCTCTGTTGTGTGCAATTCTTCTCACCAGGTATTGTTAGGTTGGAGCGTTTCTATCTTAACATTTGTTTGAAAATTTTTATCCCCTCTTTTATGTAATAAGTAAAATACTACAAGTTTTCCCTTTCCTAAGTGGACTTATTTTCATATTGCTGGATATTTTTCTAACTTTTAGTTCAGACTAGATTTTGTTGGTTGTGACCTTCATTTTCTTGTCATAAGTTTGTAATAAAAATATACATTTTGTTAATTAGAAGACAGGAAGGAGAAGTCTGTGTCTGCGAAAAACCAGGAAATGTGTATTTTTTCTGTCATATGCATGAATGCCCTTATATGATGTTTTATGCGCATTCCTTCTCTAATGAGAATTTCATTTGTAATTAGTGGAGAGGATGGAAGAAGTCGAGCAGAACAGCTATTGCATCTTTTGAGACAAATAGATCAATATGTTTCTTCACCAGTAGAGTGTCAACGAAGAAGAGGTTGCCTTGCAGTGCATGAGATGCTTCTCAAATTTCGGATGCTTTGTGTCAATGGGTACTGTGCTCTTGGTTGCCATGGAAGTTGTACACACATCAAGCAAATTGATCGCACCCTGCACCGCAATTTTTCTAACTTACCATGTAATAATTTATTCCTGCAGTAATTTGAATTATAATATTTTTTCACTTCATGTATTTAATCTCATTTGTTCAACCACCAGCTGCATTTGTTTTGCCAAGTCGTGAATCCCTCTGCTTGGGTGAAAGAGTCATTGTGTATCTGCCTCGCTGTGCAGACATTAATTCAGATATTAGAAAAGTTTCTGCTCAGGTATGGAATAGTTAATGCATGTTTTGTTTCCGATGTTGTTAAATAGTAAGTTCAATCTACAAAATGGTGCAATGCTTTGAAATTTTGGAGAATAACGATCTGGAAATTGTCACTTTGATAATCACTTGCTAATCAGATTATGACTCATGATTTTCCTTTTGCAGATTCTCGATCAACTATTCAGTATCTCTCTTTCTCTTCCTAAACCTGTGGGTACTAATGTTGGTGTGGACATGCAGTCGTCATATAGTGCTTTATCCTCCCTTGAGGATGTTATTGCCATCCTGAGAAGTGTTAAGTCTTATCCACTTGCGTTGTCCCTTTTATTTGTGATTTTTGTCGCTGTTTGCAGTAATGAAATTGAATTTCAAGACTTATTTTTTCATGTTCTGTCCATAGGATGCTTCAATTGATCCATCAGAGGTTTTCAACAGAATTGTTTCGTCCGTCTGCATTTTGCTGACAAAGAATGAGGTCAATTCTATTTATCAATTTAGTAACTGAAATTACGTCGCAGTTTTGAAAATTGAAATATCAATTACTTTTGATGACTTATTGCAGCTTGTAGCCACCCTCAATGGTTGCACGGCTGCTATATGTGATAAGATCAAACAGTCAGCTGAAGGGGCCATCCAAGCTGTAGTTGAGTTTGTTTCAAAGAGGGGATGTGAACTGAACGAGACTGATATTTCAAGGTTTTCCATATATCGAAATGAATTTGGATTTCATTCTCCTGCATATAAGCATCTATTATGTGATCTATAAAGAACTTTATCATTATTCATTAAGCTGTACCCCCACAGCCACATTGATCATATGACAGCATATCCATCCAACTTCTTTCGGTTCATGCATTCATTAGCTTTTTGCACATCCCAAACATACTAAGTACAAGATTTACAGGAATTATTCCTTCCGAGTTTGCTTAATTTTAATATGTGAAAGTGAGTGTGGAAAGTATCAAATTGCACAGCTGATAGACGATAACCATATTGGCTAATGTTTGGCCATCTTCATAGGGCTTTAATTGTTGAATTTCTAACACTAACGTCTACAGGACAACCCAATCATTGCTTTCTGCTGCTGTTCATGTAACTGAGAAGCATTTGCGTTTGGAGACTCTTGGAGCTGTATCTTTTGGCTTGATTTTTTTAGCCTGTTTACCTTGAAGAATTTTTTTTATTTATTTCTCGTTTAGTTTATTTTTGTTTTCAGTTCATGTATTTTATCCTTAATCATAACAAGACTTCTTCTCTAGCTGAAAGCACCAGTTCAAAAATTGTCTTCAATGAAGTCTTGATTGCTGCTTCTAAGGATATACTCACAAAAGATATTTCAAGACTACGAGGTGGCTGGCCGATGCAAGAAGCATTTTATGTAAGGATTTGATTTTGCGGTTACTAAATTCCTCCCATAAAGATGCCCATTATGTTATATATTTTGATTTCCCTTTAGAAATATTATTCTTGTTCTAATTTCTAAACTAAGTTTGATACCTAAATTGAATTCTAAATAAATTTCTATGTTGTAGGCCTTCTCTCAACACACTACTCTTTCTTCTCAATTCTTGGGTCACTTGATATCCATCCTTAACCAGGCCCCTGTTAGTAAGGGTGAATTAGAAAATGTAGAGAGTGCTAGCCCTTTGTCCGAGGATCAGATAGAGGATGATTTACTGCAAGCTGCTATGTTTGCTCTCACTGCTTTCTTCAGGTTTGCTTAGACCATCTGCTTGACCTTGGTTTCCTTGTAATCACTGTAATACAATCTCTTATATAACAGGGGTGGTGGTAAAGTTGGAAAGAAAGCTGTTGAGCAAAGTTATGCCTCTGTTCTTGCTGTGCTTATACTCCAATTTGGAAGCTGCCATGGTCTAGCTAGCTCTGGCCAGCATGAGCCATTACGGTTAGTGCCAAGTAGATAATGCTAGATAGATTTATATTTTTTAACCTTCTGAAATGGATCTATGCTGTATTAAGCGAGTCTCAGGTGCGACGTATTTGTACTAAAAAGTTTAACCTATTTTCTTTTTTTGCAGTGCTCTTCTAGGTGCCTTTCAGGCTTTTTGTGAATGTGTGGGAGACCTTGAAATGGGAAAGGTATGATAATTTGTAGACATTGTGATCGCAGGATTATTAAATGGTATTTTGAATGGTAAAATATAAGAGTGTATTACTGCATGTAGATTTTGGCTAGAGCTGGAGAGCAAAATGGAAAGGAGAAGTGGATCAGTCTCATAGGAGAAGTAGCTGGAAGCATTTCTATAAAGAGACCGAAAGAGGTAGATCCTTAGCTTTAGTGTGGCTTTATTTTTTACTCTTGTGTGTTCCTGAAAACAAGGAACAGTGGTACTCTCGATTAAAATGGTGCAGTGTACAAGTTCCTGTTTGAAACTTCAGATAGTGTAAAAGGTAAAAAGATAATTCCTTTGGCCATATATGTAGAAGAAAATATACAGTGGAATGTGGGACTTCACAGAACATGAATGTGATCGATCATATGTGATATGTGTGTGTGTGTGTTTGTTTGAGACAAATTTAGGTTCAATGAGAATACCCCTGAGAATGACCTTAATATTCTTTTTCCTGTAGCTGTACTCATCAAGTCATTATTTTGGCATGACAATGTTACTAAGTTACTATTTCTTTCTTGATTTCTTTCTTTCAGTTTCTCGGGTAGTTTTGGCCCTTCTGGAGTATAATTTGTGTTTACATGTTTGGCTAATATGTTCAGGTCCAAAGTATATCTCAAATTTTAACTAGATCCTTAAACCAACAACAAATATATCGGAGGGAAGCTGCAGCTGCTGCATTGTCAGAGTTTGTTCACTATAGGTATATGAATGATGATCTCCAAATAATTTCATATCTTGTGCTTATGGGACCCCTTAATTATTCACTCTGTTTGTTTTATTATCTTTTTCATGTCCGTACTTCTTTATTACGACCATTGCTTTACATATCACTCTGAATTTGCTAGTATATCTTTTAATCTCTCATCATGACCTTCAAATCTATTTTATCCTGTTAGAAATTTGGACCTAAGTCCCTCAAACTTATAAATGGCACGTTGCCTCTCCAACTAGCCAAACATGAAATCAGTATTCCAGTTCCTCATGCTTAAGGCTGGAAGTTGGAATTGTGAAATGTGGAGGACAAGTAACCCAAGATTGGATTTGGTGGCGTTGCTACCTTGTTGAAAATTTGGACCCAACTGCGACCTAAATGTACCTCAAAGGGCGAGGTTGTGCCATCTTATGCTTGTAAATGACACATTAACTCTCAAATTAGAGAACATGGGATGGTTATGGATTTTGAATCTTTTTTTTGTATCTTTTTTTTTGTTGATGTTAGAAACCTCAAATTGGAAATAAACAAGATTAAGAACAATATATAAGTGGTGTGGACTCCCTTAATAAAATCCAATTGATTTTGTGTTAGACGATGTAAAATCTACTTATGTGATTACTTAGTTATTAAGCCCAACAAATTCAAGGTCCATGGGTTTTTAAATGGTATCAGAGCAACATAAGGCATAATAACTATAAGAAAAGTCCTAAAGGAATTTGGTCTTAAAGAGAGACTAGCATATTGATGCCCTTGGGCTTGAGAGGATATAGGTCAAAAAGTGTTTGACAAGTGATAAATGATCTAATTGTAATTGAGAGTAATTGTTGGAGATGTTGGAAATCTCACATTGAAAACAAGCAAGATTGAAAAGAAATATAAGTGAATATGTTAGACCTTAACAAAAGTCAATTAGTTTTGTATTAAATATCGTCACTCCCATTTATGCGCATCCAGACATTGTTTTCTTTTACTTTATCTAAACAATTTTTATTTTGTGAACGAGAAGGATAATTATTAGGGAGAGTTAATTAGTTGATGAAAAAGAAGTAAATAATTTTAAGGAAAGAATTGTCAAACATGTGATCTCGTTTGTGCATTGTATTATGACTTTTGCTATTACAGTAGTGAAGGGCTTTGAACATCTATTAGTGTTCTAAAATCCTTAGGCACTATTAGTAGGCAGTTCCAAGACGGGACTAGTCGTATTTATATTTTCTATTTTTTAATTCTTGTTAAATACATAAAATTATAAATTCATTTAAAAAGTGAATCATACTACAATAATGCATTATATTAAAAAAATAAAAGAAACATTTAAGATAGAACAATTGAAAAATTATAATCTTAGTTAATTCTTACCTGATAAAAATATGATGTTCAACGTCTCTTCTGTTTTCTCTCTGGTCTCTCCTCCGAGGTCCACTTTATTCTTTTGATGGAATTATTGCCTTTGAAGTGTGCCTTTTTTCTTTTGAAACATGCAACATATACATATTGAAGCAATTCGTGATTGTGATGGGTGAAAATATCTAATTCTAATGCTCTATCCATGCTGACCAAAATTCTGATGCTTAGCTTTAAGATCTGGTATGTTTTTCAATAACTTGAATAACTTTTTGATGATGCAGTAGTGGATTTAGCTCCCTATTAGAGCTGATGGTTGAAGCTTTATGTAGACATGTGTCGGATGAGTCTCCAACTGTTAGATGCCTTTGTTTAAGAGGGCTAGTACAGGTGATCAATATATTGTTATCACTCTAAATAAGCACTCTTTGTTATGGCAAATGAATGATCCTGTCATCTATTTTATTATGTTGCGTTGATATTCTAAATGGGTTTAGTTGATAAGATCGATCTTGGAATCTTATACGAGTAGTGTTTTCATAAATGTTCAAATGGGAATGGTAAGGAAATAAGGAATCTTAAGTGAAGTTTAGGCTTAAATTGTCATCTGAATTTTCCCATGTAATTTAATATTCCATCTCCAGAGTTGAGTACTTATGGTTTCGCTTATTTGAGACTTCCTAATTCTAATATTTTTTTAATTTTATTTTCGACTTTGCAGATACCATCTATTCACATTCATCAGTACACAAGTCAAATTCTGGGTGTAATAGTAGCTTTACTTGATGATTCAGATGAATCTGTGCAATTAACTGCTGTTTCATGCTTACTGACAGTAATTGACCTATCATCAGTGCATTCTTGTCAATTTCCTTGTTTCATAGATTTAGAACAGATTTTACTTAATTCATTTTGTTTGATTTTCCCACCTCTGACACTCCATAGGTGCTTGAATCATCACCCAGTGATGCAGTTGAACCCATTTTGCTCAATCTTTCTGTTCGCCTTCGCAATCTTCAGGTGAATATTCTTCGTTTTGCTCAATTTTTCTTTATTTTGTACTTGTAGAGCCAATGCCATTGCAATATTGGAAAATCATTCAGTTAAATGCTCCCAAATACAAATCCATGAATACAAGTGTGTAAGTGTTATCGGTATGATGTTCACATAAGGAAGTTTTTGTATCAAAACTTCAAATTTCCTTTTTGACTTGCTGGTACTGTCCAGTAAGTAAATGATATGTCATCTGTTATGTTCTGCCTTTTCTAGATTGTCAAGAGTATGGTGGGTTGGTAGACTTGTGTTATATTTGAGTTTGATGCCTTTCTCCGATGGTAATAATTAAAATTCAGCTGATGCTGCCTTGTGATCTTATGTCACTTTTGCTGGTTCTCTTTTGCCCAACATATGGGTGATGTTTTTTTCTTTTTAATGAGCAAGTATTTTTACACACCTTCTTGGTTTGAATCAGACATGCATGAACACAAAGATACGAGCCACTGCCTTTGCTGCATTTGGAGCATTAAGCAGCTACGCTGTTGGAGCGCAGCATGAAATATTTCTTGAGCAGGTGCCTCATCTATTATGACTCTATTGACTGGGACAATGATTCTTTATATAATTTCTCTAATTTCGATTGTGATAGAACTAAGATATATCCGTTAGTGTTTATTTAAACCCTATTTTCTTTTATGTTGTTATAATTGTGTATATGATGAAATTGGTAGGTTACTCTTGATTTAGTTCAATTCTAGTCTTAGTTTCATTTTTTTTAACAATGTTATAAAATAAGAGATTAAGTACTACTATTATTAGATTGATCGGTTGGCTTCATTTACACATTTGTTCTCAGTTAAATCTTTAGGCAGAGACAACTGCTAAAAGTGTCAGAAACACGGCGGTTAGTTAGAGGGGGAAAGAAATTGTTGGTATTGTAGATTTTTTGTTATTCTGCCCCTTGAAAACATTGCCTAATTTTCATTTGTCTTTTTGGCTTAGTCTCCTACCATGCAAAACTTGGATCACTGTTCTGGCTATATATTTTTTTTTTCTATTTCTACAAGGAAGTAGAAGTAGATTTTGTAATAATTGTTCACCTTTTGCAGATACATGCAGCAATTCCCAGATTGGTTCTTCACCTTCATGATGACGATTCTAGTGTCCGAATAGCGTGCCGAGTAAGTAATTAATATCCTTATATGTACTTTGAAATTTAAACCCTTGCAGAAACTCTGACTTGTATAATATTTTACAAATAGGATACTTTCAAAAAAATTGCACCCTCAATGGAGATAGAAGGATTAACTGCGCTATTGATGTCTCATTTTTTCACTTCTGATCACCGGTATGCATGAATCTCACATATTAAAGCTCCTGCAAGTATTATAAGGGTAGTTGTGCTTCATTATGGGTCAAAAAACTCATTTGAATTTCTTCATGTAGGAGTTACTATGAGGGCTTCATCAGGGACTTCTCTAGGCAATTCCTACTGCATCTTCCTTCTAAAGTCGATACTTATATGGCGTCAACAATACAGGTTTGCACTTTGCTGTAGATCTCTCATCTCTGTTGATATCCATATTATGAAATCTATTATAGAATAGTAAAATCCACTGGATATCCTCTCAGTATCTTTTGCCGTTTTATCTTATTCCCTAATAGCTTCAGGGAATCAATGGCTGTGTGATTTTATTAAGCTTAAAACATAGTTTCTTGTTTTTTTTTGGCGAGGAAGGCTTTCGATGCACCTTGGGCAATAATACAGGCAAATGCTATTTATATGGCAAGCAGCATGTTATCACTCTCAGAAGACCACCGCATATTGGCTGTTTATTATACGCAGGTTTTTCTCAGAACTTTCTGCCAATTTTTGTATTTTAAGTGAAAGAAAAATGCTCATATTTTGTTTCCTGTTTGCATTCAGGTTTTCGGGATGTTGGTGGGGAAGATGAATCAATCAGCTGATGCAGTTGTGAGGGCAACATGTTCTTCAGCTTTAGCACTGTTACTTAAATCAACTCATTCTCTTTCATGGAGAAATGATCGACTAGATCGCGTGGAAACATTTAGAAGGGGCCAAGATGCCGAATCTAAGTAGTCTGTGGACATTTGATGATGAAAATTACGCTGTTGATCATCTTTAACCAGATGCATAGCATTTCGGATATTTCAAGAAATGTCTGCTAGGTGAGAAGGGTTCATGAGTAAAAAAGGTGCAACGAAGGAAGATGCTCTTTAATTGCAAAGTTCGTAACGGAGCTGTTTCAGGTATGCTGAAGTACATAAGTTATCTGGTTAATGTGTCCTAAAAGTGTGTACAGTGATTGATATATGTAATTTAAGGTGAGAGCAAATTCGATCTGTAAAAGCTTGTCGTTCGACATTCATAAGCAGATCGCTGTATTGTTGTTCACGGTGTCTGTGAGGTTGTGTTGTACAAGTTTGTAGAATAATTTTATAAATGACTGTAAAGTTGGTTTGTTGCTTCACCAGTTTGTTTCGATGATAGAAATAAATGGAATTCCAGTGATGTAATATCCTTTTCAAACTAGTGCATTAATTTGTGGTCGCTCGTGAAAGCTGGATAAGAGATAACATACCAAAGCTCTCTCTTACCACAACTCAAGTTATTTTCTTGACGGAATTAAACACTACAATTTTTGTTGACGCGTATTATTTATTTGACAAACAACACGTTTCATTTTTACCTGAAAATATTCATGCCATCGAGTCTAAATGATAACGGTCACATATCAAGTTTCAGTTTGGACTATGGCGAGAAGTTTGATATCTTCGATTAACAATTTCAAATTAACATGAGATGATCCATTTGGCTCCATTGCTCTCCTTGCCTTCAGACTCAACTCTTCTATTCTTTTTCTCCTCTCCTCACCTTCCTCTCCTTCATCCATTAGCTTCATTATAGCCTTTGTCACGTCTTCCTTTTTAACCGATACTCCGATTTTATCTTCTTCCCCCCAAACCACTGTTACCTCCGACCCGACTTTTACACCAATCTTCAGCACATCCACAACAAACTTCTCGTTACAAAACTGATCAGCAAAAAGAGGCCAAGTAATCATAGGTACGCCTATGCTTATCGCTTCTAGAGTTGAATTCCAGCCGCAGTGTGTCAAGAATCCACCGGTTGCTACATGCGACAGTATAACTAGTTGCGGCGCCCATCCTCTTACTATAGCGCCTCTCCCTTTCGTCCTTTTCTCGAAACCTTCTTCTATCATCCAATTTTCTAGCTCTCCCGATTTACCGCCTCCTCTTAGAACCCAAATGAACGGTCTATTTGCCGCTTCTAAGCCTAACGCGAGCTCGATCAATTGTAGAGTAACCAGATTACAAAGGCTACCGAAAGATACATATATCACAGAACCTGGTTTTTGCTCGTCGAGCCATTCAATGCATTGATTGGAATCTTTCGTTGAGACGTTATTGCCTCTTTGAATCAAATCCGAGTTGTGTTTGTTGTTTAGAGAAACTGGGCCAATACACCAAACCTTGTCTTGTATCTTTTTGTACTGTTGGATATATTCAGACTCAAGTTCTTCAAAGGAATTGATTATGATACCATATGTTATCTTTTCAGCAGCTGCTACTTCTGCAAGAAACGAACCATTATTTCGAGCTGTTGCTTCTGGGAGTTGCTGTTTGGTTAGTCGGACATGATGAGGTAATCCAGGAACTGAAAAGTATTCTGAATCAGAACGAATACGGTCGAGTAACCCGGAATTCTCTACTCTATGGCAACATAACATACAAAAGCAACAAAATCCATTGAAAGAGATTCTTGGAAGATTAAGATTGGTAGCAACCTGACTTGTGTAAGGCAAGTTCATATCAGAAATGATGCAATTTGGCCTTGGTTCGATCTCTTGAAGCAATGTTTCAACTGGCTTTTGCAGCATATTGGTTGCAAAGCAGAAATCCATGGCTAAGCCCAATGAAGTTAGCATGTCAAGATTCTCACAATCTTGAGGTAGACCTGCTTCTTCTGCAGGAAACTTGAGCTCAATCAATCTGATTTGGAGGCCTGATTCGATGTCTCGATGCAAGATTTGTCTGATACGGTAAGCATTAATAGGAGTAGTGATTAAGGTGATGAGAGCACCATGTTGAGCTAACAATCTGGCAATGTCAAGCATGGGAATAGCATGGCCTTGGGCCATGAATGGAAATAAGATGAAGTGAGATTGAGAGGCCATGATATTGTTAATGATACGAATACTCATATAAATTTGTTGTTATACGATACTATTAATATAAACCTTATCGCAAAAGAATAGTATTTTAGAAATAGTCGACATCATCGTTGTACTTATACGAGATGATTGCAGTAATCCCTGACCATCCTTCTCGAGATAAGGTAGGTACTTTTAAAAGGGACCACTTGCCAAAAGCCCCTCAGGCCCACTAACAATCAGTGCCGGAGCGCCTTAATAGCTCCTAGGCAAGGCACCTTCAAAGATGCGTTGCCTAGGCGATCGCTTTAGCCTTAAATTATGGCGACTAAGGTGGCCCCTCACTCAATGAACATATGCAAGCAATTACATATCTTGAATATGCGAATATTTTTAAAATCATAATTTATTCATATGTTTGAAATTGAATACGTAGGGATTCATGTTTTTTTTTTGTGAATGTGTTATTGACAAGTGTTTTCCACTATAAAATACTTTAAAGTTAAAAAAAAGCACTTTAAAATTACCACTACATACTATTCATTTAATAAATATTTAGTTAACTGGTTGTGTTCTTGTGTTCCACCGTGGATATTTGATTCGATTATTTTTACATCTGTTAGCTAATTCTTTTTCTAGATAGAGCCTCACCTTGCCCGAGTGAGTGCCTATAGGGTGGAGCCTTGCGCCCAAATTTGGGTCCTTAGCGCCAAATGCTTTTAAGAACACCGATTTCCATAAATTGAGTCCACTATAACTTGGACATGTGCACAAACCATTGTAATAGA
Organism: Euphorbia corollata; assembly: GCA_948277035.1. NCBI lineage: Eukaryota > Viridiplantae > Streptophyta > Magnoliopsida > Malpighiales > Euphorbiaceae > Euphorbia > Euphorbia corollata. The sequence continues at coordinate 16,233 of CAOJBI011649213.1, forward strand.
CTTTGATGGAAGGGGACCAAGTTATGCCACAACATTGGACATGATCTAATTGTCATTGATAGTTATTAATACATATGAATACAAGATAAATGACATAAAAAAAAAATATCATTTGCAGGCTATTAGCTTAATGTCTGAAATGTAACAAGTCCACATCAATGTAACATCAATGTAACATTCTGCTTGCTGCTAGCTTTGTGATATCTTCTATGAATAACTTCAAATTAAGAGAAGAAGATCCATTTGGCTCCATTGCTCTCTTTGCCTTCAAACTTAACTCTTTTGTTCTTTTTGTCCTCTCCTTCTTCCATGAGCTTCATTATAGCCTTCGTTACATCTTCCTTCTTAACCGATACTCGGATTTTATCTTCTTCCCCCCCAAACCTTTGTAACCTCAGCCCCTACTTTGACACCACATCCACAACTAGTTTTTCACTAAAAAACTGATCGGAAATTAGAGGCCAAGTAATCACAGGTACGCCTGTGCTCATCGCTTCTAGAGTTGAATTCCATGCGCAGTGTGTCAAGAATCCACCTATTGCTACATGCGTCAGTATAACTAGTTGCGGCGCCCATCTTCTTACTATAAGGCCTCTCCCTTCTGTCGTTTTCTCGAAACCTTCTTCTATCCCTTTTTCTAGCTCTCTCGATTTCCCGCCTCCTCTTATAACCCAAATCGACGGTCTATTTGCCGCTTCTAAGCGTAATGCAAGCTCTATCAACTGCAAAGTGACAAATTACAAAGGCTACCAAAGCAACCATATATGACAGAACCTAGCTGATGCCTGTCAAGCCATTTTAACTCTCAGAAATTTGATCGAGGTCTCATCGCCTCTTTGAATCATATCTAAGTTGTGTTCATTGATCAATGAAACTGGACCGAGGCACCAAACCGTACCTCCTCTTAGGTTTTTGCATTCTTGGACATACTCTGGCTCCAACTCTTCAAAAGTATTCATTATGATCCCATAAGTTACTTCTTCAGAAGCTTTTATTTTGCCAGTAACAGCAAGAAAATTTGGAATCTTTGCCCATGGAAGTTGCTGTTTGGTAATTTTGACACAATGAGGCAATCCAGGGGCGTAGTATTCAGAATCAAATATTTTGTTCATCCTGGAGTCTTTTACTATATGCATAAATAACACACAAAAGCAACAGAATCCATTGAAAACAATTATTGGAAGACGAAACTCAGTAGCTGCCTGACTTGTAAAAGGCAAAGTCATATCAGGAATGATACAACTAGGAGTTGGCAACATCTCTTGAAGCAATCTTCAGCAAGTTTGTTGCAGAGAAGAAGTCGTTGGCTGAGCCTAAACAGGTTAGCATGTCGAGATTCTCGCAATCCTTTGGCAGTCCAGCCTCTTCTGCAGGAAATTTGAGTTGGATGCGGTTGATTGGAAGGCCGGAGTCGAGGATGCCTTAATTTGAAACGATTCGCATCGAGTGGAGTAGTGATTATTGTGATGAGATGCCCATTATGAGCTAATAATTTGGCAATGTCAAACATGGGAATCATATGGCCATGTGCCATGAAAGGAAACATCACAAAGTGCACTTGCTTACATTGACAAGCCATGTTATGATGTGGAGAAGAGGCAATGTACAAGTATCTGCCATGTTAATCTTGTTTTGTTATTTAGGAATATGAAGTGAAGAGGAAAGTGAAGAAAGAAGAAGATGAAGAGCAGAGAAATTAAGACTGACCAAAGAGGGAAAACAAGTCTCCTGTTTCTGTGTTGTCTTTAAGCACCAATATAATTAGGATAAAAATTAGATTAGGTTAGCTAAATGATGACATGCCCCTGCCTTATTTTCCTTGTCTGTAGCTGCAGCAGTAAGGTAGAGGATGTAATTTTGCGGTAAGTCCATTTAAGAAATAAAAAATGGAGTTACAGCTTTTCCTATCGTTTTACTCATTCAACTCAACAAGACAACAAATATTGATTAATTTAGAAGATTGGATATGACGTGGGTTTATACCCTCTACCCACATCTGACCATATCAATATGCATGGACGTGGGATCCATGTATACGAGGCTGAATTTGTATAAACGGTGTCGTTTTTATTTCGCTTTTTATAACCTTTTTTCGTTTTCTTTCTCTTAAATTTTCACATGCACATAAATCACAATAATCATATCAGCTTAGCTTAATCTTCTTTGCTTACAACAACCGAAGTCCTAATACCAATAACTCTCATGAAGCTCATTTCATGCTTGCTGCTACAAGCTTCATATCTTCGATAAACAGTTTCAAATTGAGATAAGATGACCCATTTTCCTTCATTGCCATATTTGCCTTCACACCATATTCCTTTGCTCTTTTTCTCCTCTCTTCACCTTTCTCTCCTTCATCCATTACCTCTAATATACCTTTTCTAACATCTTCCTTCTTGACCAAAACTCCAAACTTGTCTTCCTCCCCCCAAGCTAACGTAACCTCTGCCCCTACCTTTACTCCCGTCTTTAGCACATCCACTACCAATTTTTCATTCGAAAACTGATCTCCAAATAACGGCCAAGTAAGCATAGGTACGCCTTTGCTTATCGCTTCCAGCGTCGAATTCCATCCACAATGTGTTAAGAATCCGCCTATTGCTGTATGTGACAGTACAGCGATTTGCGGGGCCCATCCTCTTATCATAAATCCTCTTCCTTTTGTCCTTTCTTCGAAACCTTCTCCTTCTATCCATTTTTCCAACTCCCTCGATTTTTCCCCGCCTCTTATAACCCAAATGAATGGCCTATTCGATGATTCTAAGCCTAAGGCGAGCTCGATCAGTTGCAAAGTTACTAAATTACAAAGGCTGCCAAAACAAACATATAAAACCGAACATGGTTTTTGCTGGTCGAGCCATTTCAAGCAGTCCATATCGCCTTGTTGGATAAAATCCAAGTTATCTTTATTGTTCAAGGAAACTGGACCGTACACCAAACTTTACCTCCTCTTAACTTTTTATATTCTTCAACGCATTCAGACTCCAACTCTTCAAAAGTATTGAATATGATACCATATGATACCTTCTCAGCCTCAAACAATTCTGCGTTAAATGCTTCCAAATCTCGAAGAATCGCTCCAGGAAGTTGTTGTCTTGTCATTTCAACATGATGAGGCAATCCAGGGACAACAAAGTATTCAGATTCCGAACTTATGCTTTCAATAAACCCGGAATCGTATATCCTATTAATGCATAGCATACAAAAGCAACAAAATCCATTGAAAGCTATCCGTGGAATCCGAAGCTTTTTAGCAATCTGACTTGTGTAGTACAGATTCATATCAGAAATGATACAACTAGGCTTTGGTACCATCTCTTGGAGCAATCTTTCGACAGGATTCTGTAGCTGATTCGTCGCATAGAAGAAGTCGTTGGCCAATCCCAATGAAGTGAGCATGTCGAGATTCTCGCAATCTTTGGGTAGCCCTAATTCGTCGGTTGGAAATTTGAGCTCGATACAGTTGATTTGGAGACCCGATTCTACAGCTCGACAGAGAGTTTCTTTGAAACGGTTGGCGTTTAGAGGCGTGGTGATCACTGTAACAATGACTCCATTTTGAGCTAACAATTTAGCAATTTCAATCATAGGGATCATATGGCCTTGAGCCATGAAAGGAAACAATATAA
>CAOJBI011649495.1:0-19909 GCA_948277035.1 Euphorbia corollata
GCAAGGTTCGGTAAATTCAATGAAGTGGTAATCGAATTTGGCCTACAAAGAAGTGCATATGATCACTCTGTGTTCATTACATCATTTAACTCTCGATGTATTTTTACTTATCGTTTCTGTGGATGATATAGTCATTACTAAAAGTGATGAAGCTGGAATTAAGAAGTTGAAAACATTTCTCCCGAATTTAGACAGAAGATCTTGGACCATTGAAGTATGTCCTCGGAATTGAAGTCTTACGTAGTCATAAAGGGATTTGTTTATCTCAAAGAAAGTATTGTTTAGATATATTAAAGGATGTTGGTTTGATTGAAGCAAAGACGTGCCGATGATACCAAATGTAAAGTTGAAGGTTGAAGATGGAGATCTCTTGAAGAGTACTGAGAGGTATAGATGAATTTTCGGAAAATTGAACTATCTCACGATCACTCGTCCAGTGAGTGTGGTTAGTCAATTCGTTTCATCTCCAAGAACTTCACCTTGGGATGCTTTGACTCATATTTTTAGAAATCGGAAGAGGGGACCTGGACTACAATTTTGTATCAAAACCACAGTCAACATACGATTGAGGGATTTATGGATATTGATTATGCAGGTGATATCACAGATAGACAATCCACAACTGGTTATTGTGTGTTTGTTGGAGGTAATCTCGTGTCTTGGAAAAGTAAAAAGCAAAGAGTGGTATCACATTCAACTGACAAATCCAATTGCAGAGCTATGGGGCAAACCACATGTGAGCTCGTGTGGGTACGTCACTTGAAGAAATTGGATTTACTCAAACAAAACCAAACCAACGACACTATGTTGTGACAACAATCCATTATATCACGAACAAGCCAAACATATTGAAATTGATTGTCACTATGCGAGAAAAGCTTGAAGATGGTACAATCTCAACTCAACATGTTAGACCTAGTGTTCAACCGGCAGACAGTTTCACCAAAGCTTTACCGGGAAATCGGGTCAGCTACATTTGTGCCGAGTAGGGCATGATTAACGTATATGCTCCAAGGGTAGTGTTACAGATTGTAACAGTTGTAGGAGTAGATTTGGGAGCAATTACAGTAATAGGATTAATTCCTTCCCTAATCTGATTCATTCAATGTGCATATATTTACTTATAATTCTTCAAACATAATCAGACAATATAATTCTCTAAATTAAATAACAGATATCAATGCAGTGGCTTAGGTGTTAGGAGCTAATATTAAGCCAAAATTGTATAAAACTTTTCATGTTGCACAGTCTGTTTCCTTTTAGAGAAATAGAATAGGAAATCGATAGAATTGTGGAAATGGCATTTACACTATTAGGTCAGCAGGAACAAGCATGATAAGATAAGAACCTTGCGCAATTGATGAAAGCAATGAAATGAAATTACCAAGCAATATGAACTTAAGCCACCAGAGTAAGACTGATCAAGGCTGCGATCAGCCAAGAATTGTTTTAATACTAATGCAAGAGGTGTAGCAGCTGGAAATTGCTCAGTAAGTTCTTTTACCTGAAAACTCACAAGTAGGATAGACAACCACGAGAGTAAATAACCAATAATTGATGAAGCAAAAATAAATTGCCTGTGAAACTTATGGCAAATACTGCAAAAACAATAAACAAGGATTTCAAAGAGAAGACTTGTCTAACTGTAAATGAAATAGGAGCTAAGGCTTCTAATTCAAATTCCATTTATTCAGTTCTGTAATCGAATCAAAAGGTTTGTGCCTAAACTCAAGTTTCTAAACTAGTCAATCATTATCATTTCCTATAGTAAATAAAAATAAAAGAAAATATATTTTTCAATAGCAGCCATATTCTTTAGAATGTGAACAGCCACGAATATTTGATGATGCATGAGATATAGATCTATACAATATCACCAATTTAAACTGCTTCTAGCCCAAATGATCACTAGATCCAAGTAACATTTCCTGCCTTAAAATCAGAAACAAGTTTTTAGAAAAGCAGAAGCTAAGCTCTTCACCAGATAAAGATTTTCTAAAAGCTCATTACTTTGCCACCCACAAAACTGAAGTTCAATACTTGAGCACATGTTGAGATCTATTAAGGTATTCAATATGCAACTCTAAATAATTCGGAATTCTTTTGCGAAAAATTTATTAGAATGGTGTATGAAACTAAATTTGTTCAACAATAAACTATAGATGTGTGTGTGTGTGTGGAGAGAGAGAGAGAGAGAGAATTGCCAGTTCAGTTGTTTGCAGCCCTGTATGTGATGAGGACTTGAAACTGATGTCAAGGCGAATTGATGTCACATTCTTCAATGTATCATGATTCATTTCAGCGAGCTTTGGCGAAACTGAGTCTTCTGAACCAACCACATCAGAGCGATTATTTTCATTGTCAACAGTAGTACCGGTTGGTACTTCTACTGGTGATAGTACATTAGAAGCAACAGATAATATTGCATCATTGGGCACCTCCACTACAAGCATTATAATAGGTATCTGAAAGAAAAAAAGTTAGCAAATAAGAAATGGAAAAAATAAAACGTAGAAACAAAGATAAAAGTAGTTCCAAAAACTGAAGCATTACAGCTGTATTTTCTACAGTCTTTAGTGAATCATTTTTAACCCACTCCTGGTTAGCGAGATACCTGGCTGCATGCTAGAAGAAAAAGTAAGCAGTTTCAGTATCCCTTAAAGGCCACACTAAACAACTGCAATATCTTCTAAAACTAGTTTAACTGAAATGTGGGAACAGCAGATTAATTTAGGAGAGCAAGGCTCGCACGAATAAAGTTTAACAACCCCATGCAAATGACCCATAACAAAAGGCACCGTTAGTTCACCCTAAGTTGATTGCTATATTCAAAATTCCATTGCAAATTATCAACGAAAAGATTGTCAGAGAAAATAGGGAAAATTTGTTTCACATGCTGTGCTGAACCAAATTGAATATGCATTCTTTTTTTCTTTTCGGGTAACATAGGCATTCTTAATTATTAAGCGCTACAAAACATATCAACCATCCTTCCAGACAAGCATCCTTGGTAGAGATATTAAGTATTAAATTTAGCATGGTTATGGCCATCACAATAACATGCACATGCTAGGGTATGGACGTATATTAGCTACACTATAAACAATGAAGAATTTTGAAGCTTGATCTCCAGAAATTTAGAAGCAAAACTCAGACTAATGCTGCAAGATTTAGAAATATACAGTAAGATAAAAGCATATAGCTAATGATATACTCAACCAGGATATTAACTACTACCAAAAAGTAGGAAAATAGAAAACAAATGCCAGTCAATTTTATCTTGAACTAAAAACACAAATTTTGGAACTCATGGCATAACTGTAGCAGCTGCTGCATCAAACATGAATGGCTAAGATATACCTGAAGACAAGTTTCTTTAATACCGTTACGGCCCTCCAATATCCCAGCCTCCTTTATAGGTTCCTAGAAAAAGCATTCAAAATTACGTTTCTGCCCTTTAAAGTAAGTACAAGCAATAAGAATTAGAGAAAAGAATAACCGGAAAAAGTGTTCTTACTAAGTTCCTGACTGGAGGAAGACAAACCACAAGGTCAACATCACTTGTCGGAAGGGACAGCCCAGTCGCATTAGATCCAAATATATTCGCTCTAGACCTGGGCCAAAGGACTTGGAGGGACCGGGTAACTCGCTTGACAGCCCAGTTAATAAAAGGCTTCCGATCCATAGTTACTGAAGCAACCTTCGAGAGCACCATGATAGAAATTAATCAGTATAGGTGCATCCCCACAAAAAAAATCATTTTTATGTTAAAACTTAAAAGTTGACACAGAAAAAGGAAAAAATGTATCTACCTGCTTGCAGAAAAAGTCAATTTCATTGTGAAGGAGATTATGCATCAGAGAAAGAGATGCCTTTTGTGCTGAACAGTTCTGTAGCTCAGGTGGTTGGAGTGGAAATGACACATCAGGCTGTGTACCAAGTGCAACCAATTATTATACAACACAAAATAAAGTAGAAGCATTTTCTATGTATTTTTTGTTTTAAAGTAAATAAATACCTTTGGCACTACAATAGTGTGTGAGATTGACGAAGACTAGTAATAAAAAAGAACTGAAAACAAACCAACTGTAGAATGAACAAAACTTAAAATGCCAAGATATAGTCACTAAAATTTAGCCTAATGTTCAATTATTCACATCAAACCCCTGCATCCTAGTCTAGTCCCCCTACCTTAGACAGAAAAGAAAAAGTAAAACATAGGGCACACTCACATGCTCCTGATCGCGTGTTAGCTGGGACATTGCAAGCAAACGATCTTGCAGCAAAGCTCCAGGAATAGGTTGAATCATTGGATGCGTTGGAATATTTTTGTTCCTCCATGAAGGCCAAACAACTTCAGTACCATCCATACGGACACAACCTTCCTCCAAGTTCGTTCCTTCATGGTACCAACCTCTCACACTCCAATGTCTTGGACTGGAGCTACCAGACCTAACAGTTGGAAGACCACGGTGTTTTCTAGTGTCACTTACAGGAGAAGGTGGAGGTGGACGAGGAGCTCTTGGAACACAAAGCACCACGGGTGATGGTGGCCGCTTTATCCGAGGTTGTTCCCTTCTAGAGGGAGGAACACATGGGCTCTTATGATCACCACGCTTATAATCAGGTCTTGGTTTTTCTCTTGACATATTTGGAATGATTATAGGAGGCAAGACAGGATAGGGAAGTGAATCTCCCACCTTTCCTTCAACATCATTAGACTTATTGACTAAGGATCCTGCAGCAGCATCCTCACTAGGAGTGTCTGTTACTGCTGATGAAGATTGTATCACCTTGGCTGGAGCTTCATTACCTGACACAACATATCCAAGTGTCTGGTGTCCTTGGACCAAAGGATCAATAGGAGAACAAAATGAAGCAGCAGTAGGTGATGTTAGACCTGTTGTGCTATAAGAGGAGGGGAAGGCAACCATGTCATCGACAGTTCGATTCATGTCAGCTTCATGCAAAGCCCATGAACTATCATCAGAACTAAGGGAAGGGGCTCGAGAGAAACCTGTTCCTGGGAGATCATAAGGATCCCAGTACATCACACCACCACCAAAATATTGATTATAATCTAACCCAGAAACTGCATGCAGTTCATATTCTTCCTCTGACATCCAGTGGCCTTCATATTCATCCATCAGCTCCTGCACATTTGCTGAATCTGGAGTATCTACAAAATCCCCAGAATACTTTCTCTCATCATCAGTAGCCTTTGCATTAAACTGCATCTTATGAGCAGTGAAACTCTGCTGAAATGCAGACTGCCGTCTTGAAATAAATCCAGAATCATAATTACATGTCATTGATGGAGCTAAACTGTAAGTGCTCCTAACCACTGGGGGCCAATCTAAACTCATTGGCAACTGTCTAGATAATGTTCGGTTGTACCCACTTTCAATAGAAGAATTTCTCGCCTGATGCACTGTGTGAACGAAAGGCTGACGAATGTGATTGTGCCAGTTAGCACCAACATCCAGATGCAATCTATCGGTGGCAGGTGGAAGATGTGAAGAAATGGATGGAAAGTAGACAGGAGCTAAACTAGGCCACTCGTATGAGAGGTATCCTGAAGGGTTTGTAGTCCTACCGTTACTGAAATTCTTGTTTTCTTGTCCCTGAATTAGGCTAGATTCTTCTTTTAAATTACGAATTCTTACTGCCCTGTCTGCAGATTTTGATTTTTCCTTCATTTCTTGATTCTTAAAATCGATGTCTTCATTGCACGCAACATTACCAGACTCTGATTTAGATACTAGAGGAGGTAATAAATGGTTGTTTATCTTATAGGTTATTGCTTCTGTTCGTGAACTCACAGTTCCATCTGTGACCGAATTGTTCGAATACACATGATCTGGATCTAAATGACAGGTGCTTCCACTGTACCCATTACAACATTTATTTATGTTTTGATCATCAATGGTCCGAGTGGATTCGTGTGCAGAACTTCTGGGACTTGTACTTACTGCAGAGATGGCACCATTAACCAAACAATCGTCTGATACGTTCTGAATGGAAGACTTATCGGATACCTTACTTATTTTTGCAGCCTCATCCGAAGAGGAAAATGACACGCAGCGAATTTCGGCAACTGATCTTTCACAATTTCTCACTTCAACAGATTTATTAAAGCTAGAGTTTTTGGTTTTATTTTTGCTTTTGCTTTTGTTTTTGCTTTTTGCTTTCCATTTCTTTGTCACGCCAATTTGTCCACTCCCGGTAACCAAATTTTCGCAGTGCTCCTGATGAGAGGATACTTCATACTAGTAATAAACTATTTAAAAAGTCAAAAACGAAAGATTATCCAAATGAAATCTATGTTACCATTTCAACTACTGAGGAGGTTACTTGTACTTGTATTCCCTCCGGAGGGATATCAGGTGACCCATTGAACCCCACACAATCCATCTCCTGCAAAGAAATCAATCCACAATCAACTTGCCAATACATCTTTTTTATTTGTTGTTAAATGATCTCACCGCAAATGTTCAAGCGCAAATATGAAAAAGAACATAAGAAATTAACTACAGCCTGTTCCAATTAAGGAAAAGGTACCTTTAGGGGTTGGTTGACAGAAGAATCGTTCACGGCTAGGGCTTGAGTGGGATTTAACTTTTTCATATTATGTGTCTTCCCTTTTTTCTTACGGCTTCCAGCACTAAGCTTTTCTTTCCGTTTACTGGTTATACACTTAAAATTTTGCTCTTCAAGAAGTTCAAGCTTTGTACAATCAAGTGAAATGACCATAACAAGTCCTCGTAGTTTTCTTAATATGCAATCAGAAATGCAACTGACAGAAAGCAACGTGCTAAAAAATATCTTTGATGTGTCATACTCCTGATGGTGATTCGGTAATAACAAAGAAACAATATCTTGAACCACGAATAAATTGTAAAATAGATTGGACAAACAGGCAACTTCCCCACATTGAGAACCACTCATAATAGGCAAACCAAATTCTTTATCAGATGAGATGTCTAATGTAGTTCTTCGCGCTGATTCTTTATAGATGTACCTCAATGGTTCTTCTGCTCCTGCCCTAAACAGCCACATCTCATCCTTCAGTGAAGCATTGGCCCCCTTCACAATCTCATGAGTCTGAGTACTCGCAACAACCAAAATATTAGGCACAAATTCAGCTACTTTTCGGCTTCAATAAAATATTTTAGACAAAACAAGTTTCCATATATATTGTATAAATATTTAGCATTTCCATGAACACGACTTGCCAAACTTGAAAGTTGAATTGAAACTCCCTGTAATTCACTGTGACATAAAGATAAAAGGATTCGATTTTCAACTATAACAAGCTGATCCCTCTTTACATAGAGAGGGAAACAATATTAACAATTAACAACAATGACAAGAAAAAGTAGTAAAGAAAATTTCCATCTCCCCAACCTATAGCCCGAAAATTTTGGAATACTCCACAAATATGGTTTCAACTATAACAACCTGATCCCTCTTTACATAGAGAGGGAAACAATATCAACAATTAACAACAATCACAAAAAAAGTAGAAAAGAAAATTTCCATCTCCCCAACCTATAACCCGAAAATTTTGGAATACTCCACGAACATGGATTCCTTTAGGCATAAAATCTAATTTTTATCCTTTCAAAAATCTAAATGCGTAAACAGGAGAGAATGCACTCCGGGAGTACCATAATATCTCCCAAAATACACTAAATCATTGCTATAGTTTCTATACAAAGAATTACTATCATGTTCTACACAAATTTATTTGTTTGTAGAAATAATACCAGCAATGATTATGTATAAAAGCAGATAATTTCAAGAGCATTCCCAAGAAGAAATAAACTTAAAGCATTTAAAACTGCTTAAAAAGACCTGAAACATGAAAGATAAAGCAAGAGGATTCAATTAACTATGAAATTACATCATTTTGCAGAAATTACCAATGATTTAGCAGCTTTTCCCAGAACCACGCTGAAGAATTTCCTCCTCGTTTTAGCATCCAAATTCAGCCACCAATCTATGCATCCTTTCTTCCTCCAGAACACATTAGCAGATACACCCGCAGCCATCACTTTCTCTTTCAGTTTAACTCGTTTTTTACCATTACCACAATTCAGCCACGCCAATCTCAATGCCACCTCTAACCTATTTGCAACAAAAGCTTCAACGCTGTAATAGCCTTTAGACCTAAGCCACCCCAATTCCACCCAATCCACTCCCAATTCGTTCTCTTCTCCCCTTAGAAACTCTCCATTAGACACCGCATCCATTATCTCAACAAATTTACCCACATTCCGCACCAACTCTTCGCTCACAGTAATTGAATCCAAATACTTATAGGAACTAGAACACGCCTCCATTTTATCGCCCTCTCTCGAGCCAAACAGCCGAACAGACTCAAAAATCAACCGCTCAGACTCGTTGGATTCGGCCGTACGCAATAAAAGACCGTTTGATTTCTTGAAGCAGAGGCCAGGGAGGTCGCCGGAAGGAAGATCGGGAAGAATGATGAAACGGCCATGGCCTTGAGTACGGACTTTGCCGAGCATTTGAATAAGAAGTTGAACGAATTTGAAATCGACAGTAGTGAGATAGGCCTGGCGATGATGGATAGAAAGAGAGGAGAACCATTTGAGAATGGAAGACCTAGAATTGGAATAGCAATTTGAATTGCGGGAAATAGAAGAATTGTAGAGAGAAATATGAGCAGTAAGTGAATCAACTAACTGATTTTGGTTTTGATTGTGAGAGATGAGGGAGTTTGTGAGAGTAGCGAGGGATGGTTTTTGAGATGAATCGCTAGATTTGGGATTCGATTTTGACATTTTCTTTTTCCAATTTCTCCCCCCGGCCTCTATGTAACAGAAGAAGGAAGAAAAAAAGCAGACAAAAGAGTGTACAGAACAAGGGGATGAGAAATTGGTGGCAAAATATAAGGCGGCGACAAATGTGCTGCTTGCTGTCTTGGCACGGGTTTCGGCCGCAGCTCGACAAATGTGTCCGTCAAATACGAATTTCAGGCCATTTTATTGTCCAGTTGGAACTTGGAACTCATCGTTCCCAACACCTAATTTCGTAACTTTTTCTTGCCAAGTAACCTCGCCTAACAATAAAAAATAAAAAGAAGGCTAAACATAAAAAAAAAATATCACATGCTTTTTGAAAAATTATTTTTCGTTATTATCAGGGTCTGTAATTTTAAAATAATGATTTTCCATTAAATATTTAAAATAATTTAACATTTTAATAATTAAACCTTCTTATTTTAAAATTTTAGGTTATGATTTGAGTAATTTTCGAATATTTTTTTATAATTTTTTAATTTTTTTATTTAATTAAAAAAATGTTTGCACTATTTAAAAAATTATAAAATTTATCATTAATGTATATTGTATTTTTATTAGTCATCCCGCGAAAATTTAGATGAAAAAGAACAAGATTACTCATTTCCGTGACATTTACAAAAAGAAAAAGTAAAAAGTATAACCACATGATACTTTTTTAAAATTTGACCTAAAAATAATTGCAATTATGACTGGACTAGTGGGTTTCGTGGGAAACACCGGCGATCTTGCAATAACGTCAGCCTCAGGCTTTTTCAGTAATAAATATTAGAGAGGTGTAACTTTCAGTCCGAAATAAATTCTACTTTGTTGAAGTTGGTACGACTATTTGTATATTGATGATATTTCCAAATCAATATCAAATATATACCTCACCTCCTAAATTATACATCTTTCACCATTTGTTTTCTTTATCTTTGAAAAGCTTCTACCAGCCCTCTAAATTTGATAAAAATGCACTCATCAACCGCTTCAGTGTCATGTGTCACATTGTAATCGAAATAAGAAAATTATTTAGTACTTTATTTAGTATCCTGACTTGACACGTGTCATCACTTGCCTCCTTAACTATTAAAAGTCTCTATTAGCCCACTGAACTTGAAAAAAGTGTACTTGTCATTCCAGTAAATGTCACGTGTCACATTGTGATTGTGACACGTGAACTGAGGGGCTGACAAGTGTACTTTTGTCAAGTTAAGAAGGTTGATAGAGAATTTTCAAAGTTAATGAGAACAAGTGATGAAATATGTTAAGTTCAGTATGCTAAATATGTATTAAGCATTTTTCTTATTTGAATTATATGTGTATTTTCATGAATATTGCACATGATTTATTTTTGTGGTACAATTGTTGCGGAAAGATCAGTCCTGTAATTCGGAGCTAGATAAGTCTTTCAATGTTCGATTTTGGAGCAAGGTTGCAACTATACTTCCTTTTCAATTGCTACAAAATCGGAAATTTTTCCTTTTAAAGGTTAAGCTTTTTTTCTATCATATTCAATTTAAAACATTCGTGTTACTTTATAACCATTTTTATTTGCATGAATATTTTTTTTTTGTAAATTCACAATCAATATCTGGACATGGACATTAATGTTTCCTTTTGGGCTAATAATGAAGTCTTTTAGTATTGCATTAGCCATTAGCATAGGCACTAACTAGACAGCCCAAAATGAGTTAAGGGCAGAACAGTAAACTCCGAAACGAAGAATTGATTATTGAATTTTGAGGGAAAAATAAAAGTCAAAACACACGAGCTTCATTGTTAACAAAAAATAATAAAACATAAGATGTGGCTGCTGGGATTCGAGCCCAGGTCTCCACGGCCACAACGTGGAATTCTTACCACTAAACTACAGCCACATGGTGTTTCATGGCCTAACGTTTATCATATTACAGTATATACTTAGAATATTAAAAATATTTGAGAGCACTTTTTTGGCTTTAATATCAATTTACATCCATGGAATAACGCATAAGTCGGAAATGTGATAAATAATTTCTTGTTTTTGTTTCAATCTTAGTGTAAATTAATCTGTTCCAATAATAATAAGTATAAGTATGTTTTTTCTTAACAAAATTTAAATTAAATTTCTGAATTGAACAATAATCCAGTTCATCGTATGAGATGTAACAATTATTCTGTGACGCTATTTGATTATATATATAAATTAAGCATTGCTCACACTTTTTTAATTAAAAAAGGGTAAACTTCAAAAAAGAGATCTGTGGTTTGGATCATTTTCAAAACGGATCTTGTGTTGACTATTATGGATCTCAAACGTGGCAATGGGTAATTTGAGAAACTTAATATCCAATACAAGACCCGTTTTGAAAATGATCCAAATCACAGGTCCATTTTTGAAAATTTACCTTAAAAAAACAGACTCACTAGTTATCTGCTTTGATTGCATTGGTAAGGCCGCAATTGCAAAATATTGTTAAGTTCTTAACTTGTTTTCACTAGTATTTATTTATCCAACAAAGGAAGGTCAAAGCCTGCAAACCCAATTAATTGGGTTGACCCTATTACATTATAATATTTCATAGAATATTCCAAGGATTGGGCAGTTGGGGATCGATCACTTGTAGCAGTGTAGTCAGACTTCCATACTTTTAATTGCTGTTAGGCTCTGTAATTAATAATTGACTCGTTATCTCAATTTCTCCAAGCAAATGAATGTGTTTGACTTTTTCCTATATTAAGTTGTCGTGCATTCATCTGTGGCCAGAATTTAGTCCACATTTGATGATGCATTATAACTTCAAGTCAACAAAATTAATTACAATCTTTAATTTATCTCCTCTCTTTTACTTTGTGGTGGGTAAGATATGAAATTTCAGTCTTTTATTAATATTTATTTTATCAAATACATACTAAATATAATTTTATCACGATCTTCAACTTTAAAAATTCAATGCCAACTTTCTAAACTTAATAAAATTGTATTTTTCATTTCTCCCGGTATCATGTGTTACATTGTGATTGACTTGATTTTTCAAATACATGAAATTTTTAATTTTCTCTCTCCAATCAGAATGTGACATAAATGGTGAAGGTGGTGAGTGCATTTTTCCAAAATTTAGAGGGATGGTATAATTCAAAATTAAGGGTGACAATAATGAACGATGTAAAGTTTAGGATGATAAGTATATGTTAAGCCAATCTATTTTAATGGAATCAAATCCACTGTCCCCAAATCTCTGTCCCCTTCCCTGTCCTCCAATAAAAAACTGTCAAGTGTCATCTTATATTATATTTTATTAGTATTTAATTTCTCTCTCCTGTTTTTTTCCATTAAAAGTGACACTTGTCAGTTTTTTAATGGGGGACAGTGATTTGGGGACAGATGATTTTTTTCCTATTTTAATTATTTACATGGGACTCATTTTTTGTCACCATTATGGTGTGTGATTTTATGTTATATTTAACTTGTTGAATTTATTTGATTATATCAGCAGTAGATATTTTGATGTACCGTAAAAAAATTGCATAATTGTGCTTACATTAATATAATGGAAACTGCTTCGTAAATTATTGGACAAAACGAATATAACATATTTCTAATAAAATTACGAGAGTTTAGTTTATAAGTATGAACAACATCCTCATTAACTGGTTTGAGACTTATTTAAAGCTAAAGCCTAAGAGCAACTCATGACGGTTTACATCTATGTAAACAATATCATATCATTTGTGAGGATACGTGGTGTCCTCGGCTCGCCAACATAATTAAATTTATCATTCCTAACATTTTTTAAATATCAATTTGGTTTTTCCGAAAGTATAAAAGAATCATATGCAATTTTGTACCTTTTGGTTAATGTCCGAGATTGAAGACGTAATTTATATGCCAATTTGAGATTGTTACATGGTATATCGGAAAACAATTGTATTTACATGACTTTGGCAGCTTTGAAGATCAATAATAAACAATTTTTTGTATTTTTCACAGTAAAAAAACTCGAAAGATGAAAAGTACGAGAGAATAGAAAATTTCATCGATTATACATTCTTTGTAGAGCACATATTTTTGTTTTTATTATTTATTGATTACAATAAGAAGTTGCAACGCCAGCAAATGCCATGTAAAAACTCATGCCAAATAAGAGTTCAAAATACAAAGGCTTTACAGTGCCTTTCAACTATTTAGAAGCTTTGATCCCGTACCACAAAATATGCATTAATTCTGAATTTCTATAACAAAAATAGCGTAATTATAGTGCCTGTTATGTATATATATAATAACAATACTAAAGGCAAAAAGAAAAAAAAAAGTTTGGAATCACTTGGAAAGAAAGTGTATTCTTTTTTTCAATGGTGAATTGGTGATGACGTAGTGTTTGTTAGTACTTTATAATTAATTTGTAGAAAGTGGAAAAAAATCGCAATGTTGACTCTTTCTTTTGGGACTTTTTTACTGGTCCGGAAATTTAAGAAGCTTTTTGTTTTGTTGTTGGGTTTTTTTTTTTTAACTTAATATTAAGAAATAAAATAAAAATAAACACTTGTATGATTCCAAATTCCCAACCCCACAATTCCACCTTCGCCACTTTAACTAGTAAAGAGTGTGAGACGTGCATTAAAGTGGCACTTACTAGTATCATTCAAGAATCAGGTCAACATATAACCTTACCCTTTATTAAAAAATGTTAATATGCGAGCGTTACCCTTTACCTTATTTTTCTTTTCATGATATACTATTATTCAAATATTTGAAAAGGCATTATAACTTGTCTCACAAACTATAATTTTCTTTATCACAAAGTCAATACATAATGTTTACATCCTTTACAATAATCGGCGTACAATGTGATGGTGTAAAACCAGTACCAAATTTAATTGTTTTATATGGGTTTATATAGACATGTCGGATGGTGCTTAATATGGTGTAGTTAAGAAACGTGTGGTCCAATACAATCTCAACTTATAAAAAACTAACATTTTCATGCTTGACTCGAACCTTTGTAAAATAATCAAAATCCAAATAATCAAAATCCAAACTTGATCAGATCTTACCCCAATTAACTTTATTTTTTATGAAATTATAATTATAATTATACACAACTTTACAAACAAAACTCATCCATATAAATAGTTTATTATAAATAGCTGAAACTTGAAGTGGTTGGAACCCAGAATTGAGAGAAAATCTCAATTTTGTATATTGATAAGGTTGAATAATGATGCAAAATACAAATAGTGTGACTTTTATAGCCAGATACAAAAAAATTCAAAACAAAATAATGCAAGTGTGCTAAATAATATATTACAAGATAACAAAAGATTGGACTTCTGACAAGAAAGGACAATTATGGTTTTATTCTCCAATCGGATTAGCCAATCACGTCATCCACTTGTTTCCCTATATCTGCAACTTGTTAGAAATTCAAAATGAGAGGGCTAACTTCTCTAGGGACATTCGCCGGGTGGCATCCAAAGGTCTCACAAGCTTGAGTAGATGATTCAATCAAGCCTTGTCCTCGAATCAGATATGCTTCTCCAGTCGGATTGGTCTCTTGAGTCGGATAATGGTTGAGTCGGCTTTGTTCCACATGCCTCCAAACTTAACATTTGAGGTTTCTTGATGTTTGCTCGATGCGGATTGTTGTCCAACCGTCCTCCTCTCCAACCATCCTTCAGATATTTTGAGCTTTTGACCGACTACCTTGACTTGGGGTTGTTCTCCAACCGGATGAGTGTCCCGAGCAGGATGAGTGTCGAGCCGGATCAGATACCTCAAGTGTCTGATCAACTAGCTTGGTCTGGAGTTGATCCCGAACCGGACAAGTGTCCCGAACCGGATTAATGTCACGGGCCGGATGTTAGATGTCCTCATCAATTGACTTCAAGGTTAACGTAATTATTCACTTTGGCCCGGATTAATATCATAAATTAATTTTTTTTTTCTACAATCACTAACTCTCACCATTGAATATTAATGAGACCAAAACGATACTGTTATCATTTTAGCTCAAATTAAGTATTATTATTTTTTGGTAAGTAGCTCAAATTAAGTTTTTACGTCTTAATCTTTATATTAAACAAAATTAGGGCAACGAAAACAGACCCACCGTCTGATAAAAGATCAGCTAATAAACTGTACAAAGCCAGCAAACAAAGTTTTAATTTAATTTTGAGTTTCTTTTTTCTGATTTGGCCAGCATTTATGATGGAATTAATGAGAGGGGTCATGGCCAGAATTTTGTTTTGCTAGAATTGGTTTGTCAAGTATATGTATCCCTACCAGTAAAAAGGTCTATCTGAAGTGGACAAATCCCCTTTCTTGTTTAAATGCGCAAGGAATCAAACTAAGCCAACTTAAGCTACTTCTTAATTGAAACTTTTAATTTTGTACCAACTCTTTTAACCGAAGAAAATAAAAGATGGTTGATCACTTAGAATTGTTAATTAATATTAGTTACATTTTTCTATAGTGAACTTAATTTAAATTCTTACAAAATCAAGTCATCATTTTTCTTTATTTTTGTTTCGGTAAAGTTAATCATAAATTTATATTAAAAAATGTCAGTTCATAATATTTATTTATAAGTTGAAAAAGTATATCTTGCATTGAACTAAAATTAACTGGATTGATTTCATATTAAGTAACATATTAAATAAAAGAGAACAATACCGCTAATGGCATCAACCTCTTTACATTATATATGTTGAAGCTTCTTAACTATTCCACATTAACTAATTATACAGGCTTAAATTAGCAAATTAAAGTTTATAATATTTTTTATTATGTACGCCATATTTTGCACATAAATCTGAATTATGCATAAACTACTTTTAACATGTGAATTTTATTTTCATGAAATTGTTCAAGTTTCTTCTTTTTATTTGATATTATTCCAATGAACCAATCGATCTACTAGCTTAATGTAATAGTTAAACATTAAAGTATTGTAATTATATATAATTATGTTGCATTTCCAAGTCAAAATGTTCATGAATTAAATTACACGGCTAAATAGCGAGAGGAAGCTAGGATTTTGAATGAGTTGATGTATAAGTCTAGAATAGAAATTGTCCTGCAGATTTCCTATTTAAGTGAAAAGTGTTTGAAAACTCATTCGGAAATTGGACATCTATTTTTTCCATTTCAACCTCAAAGGATAATTTTATGTATTTTGAACAACTCACAATAAGGTAAAGCAACATCAACAATAAACAATACAAACTTAAAAACCAAACGCAGCTTCGTAGCCATTGGTGCAATCAAATGCAAAATCTTTTTTACTTTTCTACTCTTTTCATGTCCCTCAATTATACTAGGTATCGACACTGACACAACATGTTCATATGGATCTGTTTTTCGAAGCAAAACAAACCAGAGAAACAAAGGAAAACGCAGGGAAAAATTAAAGGAAAAAAATTGTAGCTAATGAAATTTATATGTTTATACGGACGTTTTGATTCAAATATAATGAATTACAGTTAGAATTTGAAGGAGAAATATTCTTAAGAATAAATATAAGCCATATAATTAAAAAGAAAATTCAACTGAAACTAACCAATCTGGGAAGATTTCTGAGATCCGAAAACACAAAAGTAAACGAAAAGTTAGTTACTTTTGGATCAAAGATTGTTTTTTTTAGAGTGACTCACCTCTTGATGTGATTGACAAATTCTGCATCAGAAACTGCAGAAAGTTCAATTTGGCTGACATCATCTTCATCAATTGGGGCAGGAAGATTAAGATCCAACAAATTCAAACTATCCTTGGTCTTTGTTGAAATTCGGACAGTATGCGAAGCTGCTCCAATTACATGAGATCTTTTATGTCCTCCCAATGCTTGTCCTGACGAAAAAACTCGAAAACAGTAGGGACATTCATGAATTTTCTTTGCTGGAACAGAACATGAAGTGACTGCATTCTCTGTTTCTAACTCGGACGTTGGATTATAGAGTTTAAGCTTCTTGTGGCTCGCTCTGTGTCCACCCAAAGCTTGATACGATTTGAAAACTTTATTACATGTTTCGCACTTGTATTTGCCTCTGCTTCTAATTTTGCAAGATTTCGATTCTTCTTCAGATTCCTCTGTTTCTTCCTCTTGATCTTCTTCGTATCTCTGTTTCTGTTTGTTTTTATGCTTCCATTTGTTGTCTCTGGAGAGCATCATGAGACAGAAAGCGACATCTTCCTCCGTTGTTGTGTCGGAAATCGAACTCACTGGCTGTTCAGGATCGGCTCCCCATGACTCAACCATCTTACTAAAACCGTTGAATTTAAGCTTCTTCATGTCTTGAATTTGATGTTCTAATGCTCTCCGAGTTCGTTTGGATCGTCTCCGAGTTGGGTTCTTTGATGATTCCGTCTCACTTTCTCTATCCTGGACAACAACAAAGGCAAAATCGGGATCTACAAGTTTGGTGCTTCGTTTCGGATTTTCTCTTAATCCATACAGAATCTCTTTCCCTTCTTCATCTCCATCTCTACCTCCTCCTTCTTGTTCTTCTTCATCTGAGGATGAAGAAGAAGAAGCTGACTCCACTTCTTGACTCAGTTGAATATGAATATCCTCTTCTGGTTCTTGTTCTTCCCCGGATTTAAGAGAAATTGAAGGATTCAACATATGAGACCTCATATGTCCACCCAAAGCTCTTCCATTAGAGAAACTCTTCAAACACAGTCTACATCTATGTCTCTCCATTTTTACAGCAGAATTTGAGTTCTGGCTCTGTTTTTTTAATGTTCTAGTTATGAGAGAGAGAGAGAGAGAGAGTGGAAGCTATGAAATGAGTAGGTGACAAGCATTCCTCAACCAATCGATAGTATATATATGAAGGTGAAAAATTATATTTTTTTTATTAGAAATCAAAACCAGTTATTTTAGGATTTTTTTTTATTAAAGACTATTTAAAACCATTAATTGAAAGAAAAAGCGTGTGCATGAAGAGAGAAAGAGCGGACATGTAACATGCGAGGTTTGCCCGTTTCTGTATTAATTCTTAGCCATTCTATTTTTTTAATCCGAATTTACCCTTTCTAACATCCCCTGGCCCTGCTTTTAATTAATTACGGTATTTGTTAGTTTAACACTATAACTTAATTAAGAACTCTTCCTTTTTATGTACAATAACTCACCATGATTTCTTTCATTTTGTTGAAAATCGAGTTTCCAATTGGGATATTAAAATATAATTCAATTCCCAACTCTACTTTTCTAATTTCTGTTGACTGTAATTTTAAAAAGAAATTAGAAAGAATTATTGAATTTCAATAAGAATGAGGGTATTTTGGGAAACTCAAGTAAATATGAGAGAGGTTACCAGGGTGTACATGCAAGTCAAGAAAACTGCTTGGGTTTGTTATAACGAATATAAGATTGCAAAATTAAGGTATTGTGTGTTATGAGTTAACCATTGAGAAAATGACCCCATTAATTAAGTTTAATTACTATCTTAATAAGCATTCATTAATTTGCGTGTAGAAAGAAGATGAACTCAACTAACTCCAATTTAGACCATATTTTGGGCCGGGCAATTGTGACATTAAACCGACTAGACCAAATACAACTATGAATCAGTTTCTTTTGTTGTTTTAATTGGTTAAAACAAAGAGGCAAAATAACTTAAATTAGGGTAATTTTCCTTCAAAAATGGATCTTTTGTTGAAATGTCTGATTGGAAATGAAGGGTAGAGAAAGGATTGTTATTATTATTATTATTATTATTATTATTATTATTATTATTATTATTATTATTATTATTATTATTATTATTATTATTATTATTTTGTTTAATTTAAAAGAAAAAAGAAAGGAAAAGAAAAGTGTAAGAGAGTAGTAAATGCCGTTTTATTAGGGAAGAGTAGACCCAGTCTGGCATTAGTTTAGTGCCACTCACACCCACCACCGGTGGTGCTAATCACAAACCAATATCTCCATCTGGATCTTTGAAAAAATAAAAAGCAAAAGATACTATTCTCCCAGTTACAACTTTGTTTTAATTTTTTTTTTATAAATTTACTCACAGTTAAATTTTATATATTCTTTATAGATGTATTAAATAGTAAGTATCGAATTTAAATCCAATCTTATATATTTACATGTCAGCAACTTATCGAACTATAATTGTTTCAAAGTTTCTGAAAACTAGTGTAACATTTTTATACATCATGTTCAATTGTGGTTGTGGTATTGGCCCATAATATGTTTTCAAAACAGATTTATAAAAATAATAAAGAAAAACTTCACCCTCCCTATCCAAACATAGACCTGGATCTGTAATCTATATAGTTACAGCTTTATGTCTTAACTATTAAACTAAAACCTATCGTTACAAATAAAAAAAATTTGGTGCAGGCCCATCTAATTAACTCTCAGTTTAGACCAGCTGAAAAAAGAACAGATTCCAATATAACATTCTGATGAGTATAATTCTTGTAGAATTATAGCCGTTACCAAAATTGTAATTGAACTTGCAAAACTTTATTTGAATACTTGAGACTTTTTTTGGTAATACATTGGATAGTATCCTCGGATTTTAGGGTGATACATATAATATTGTTATGTTTGTGCCACAGCAACTATATTGATTTAATTCCTAATGAATGGTTTTTTAAAAAATGATTTAAAAAAAATGCTCATGCAGATGCATAATCTATCCAAATTTAATAAAATGTATATTAGATGTAAAGATTTTAACCTCAGATTTTGCAAGAACAACATACAAATCGTGGAAAGCAATAAAGAATCTAGATAAAACACAGAAAAGTTTACATAATTCCCTATGATATCGACTTAGAATGATATATTAGGTATATCTGCAGCACAAGGTTTCCATCAATCTTCTATTAATGGCAAAGTCACAGCATGGTTACAAAGATACATGCCAAGATGAACCATCCGAAACCCTAAGATTGAGCAATCAGATTCAGAGAACAACTGAAAGCTTAAAGGGAAACAGATAACAGATTACAAGCTTAGAAACTCAGCCAAACAACCCTAACATGCAAAGCTTATATAATGACACCAAATACAAAAATAACCTTCACGGTGCCTGGAACCCTCTTTTATAGCCAAGCCTCATAACAAACTCGTCAACGAAACCATTTTCTTGCATCCCCC
>CAOJBI011650296.1:0-10852 GCA_948277035.1 Euphorbia corollata
ATTGAAAAGGACAATTATTAAAAAAAATTGAAGGCCAAGGAAAGAAAAATAATATAAAAGGGAGGGAGTAATATACAAATACAAGTTCTCGAAGTAAGAATTTAAAATTTGTAGCAATTAACATGAAAAGATTTAACGTAAACAACTAAACATACAGCCATAATATTTTCCAATTTTGAATCGCATATGAAAGGGTCCTAAGAGGAAAAAAACATTGATTGAAGTGATGTTTAAGAAAATCACACACCTGGAAGAACAATGTCAGTGGGATCGGACAATTTTTGTTCTCCAACAACTGAATCCAAGCGAACCGGTGTGTACCTATGGAAAAGATTTGACCATGTATACTTAAACAGGTAAAATTTCTCAAGCCTCGTTTGCAAAAGGTATCAGGAGTCCAAATAAGAACAGCAAAAAAATGAAAGATAAGAGAAGCAGCTATAGTTTAGAGGTCAAGAATTTAAAAATGTTTGAGACTTCCATGGAAGCTATTTTGTAATGCTCAAAACATAATACTAGTACAAGTGGAGCAGTTAGAACAGATACCCAAACAACAAGCGGCAACCGTAATCTGCATCTGTGACTTCATAAGTTTGATAGTTCACCCCATCAATAAGAATGATGGACCCTTCATTAGTTTCTCGGTGCCAACTAAAGAGGCTTGATCCCTCATACCCACCAAAATATTTGCCCTCTCCAAAATATATACTGGATGACAGCTTCTTAACTTGGACGTTAGAAACTACTGGAGGAGCTGCAATATCAATTCAATGCACATGTGTTAAGAGAAATATAGCTCAAAGTAAGGATATATTAGGGAACAACTATGGTTAATAATTAACTGACAGGAAATAAATGGAATGTAGATTTTTTTGGATTATATCAAGCTTAAAGATATGGTAAACAGTAAATATATGCATATATACTGCTACACTTCAAAACACTAAGGGTGTGTCTGAAATTTCATAAATAAATTTGCAGAGATGTATGCATCGGTTTCCAAGTTTTCTATCTTCCCATCCATCCATCCCAAATAACAAGCACACCCTAAAATTATGAGTTCCATTTGAAGTTCAAATGTTCAATGATATATAAGTTAAGCCTTTTCATAAGGTAAGTATTCTTGTCAAGTACTAAAAGAGTAATTCCAGTTCACCAAACTCTTCTCCTAGAGTAGATTGCGGAAGGATCATCAGTCCTACGAATGCATCCACAACATTTAGGATGAGTCTTCTAGACAGATTGTACTTAAAGATTTCCATTGAAAGCATATCTCCATAAACCATTGTGGAAACACTTACATTTTATTTTGGAAAAAAAAAAAACAATTGTACCAATGTACCTGGGCTAACAGGAGAGTTGGAAAATGCAACTAAAGGTTTTCCGCAGTTTCCATCTGAACGAATGGGCAGCCAATATAATGCCAAGTATGAACCCACATCTTCGAGTGACGGTGTATACATGCTGCCATCAGAACATTTCTCAGCAACTCTATGTTACATTCAATTGTAAACAACTAACCAAAATCTCTTAGATTGAAACTCACAATGTTTTGTTGCATATGACAATATCATCACTGGAATTACATGTATCCATCAGTACAGCTCTAGTTAGCTTGGCCTTTGTTCTATACCAAATATACTCCCCAACACCTTCTTCTCCGCCAAAGTATGTTTTCTGAGGCATCACTTCCTTGGCTTCAAAGCAATTTGGAATAACAAGTTCTAATCCAACCGGATCCGCTATTCAAATATATAAAATTTCAACAAGTGATTACAAATGGAAAAGTAATCAAATAGAACGAACACATTAGAAAACAATATCAATTTTGAAACAGTGATATACGAATGAGATTTATCAGCTTCAAGCATTATATTTATGAAAGGGAATTAATTTCAAGCTGAATAAGATCAATGAAATGATACCGAACATAATAGCTCAAGATTCAAGTTAAAGTAATTAAAATACAATCTCGTAAGAAAAAATTATGCTAAAAAAATATGCTAACTTTAAGTAAATTTCAAAACTGACATGCATAAAATTTAGCTAGAGAAGGGGAGTCTTCGAGCAACAATAGAGTTGTCTCTGTGAGACCAATATGTCACGGGTTCAAGCCATGGGATCAGCCAATGAGGTGTGTCAAGGTAGATTGCCTACAATTCTGCTATTAGAATATGGCCCTTCCCTGAACCATGCATGGGTGCGGGATGCTTCATTTACTGGGCTGGCTTTTTTTAATGAAATTATCTCGAGAACAATAAAATATTTAGCAATCACAGTCAGGTGTGTTGAGTAGCATACACATAATACCATCAATTTCATCCAACACAGAGTATTGATTAGGAACAATTGATTAGACTAAAAGGTCAGGTAGGTAGTGTACTAAAGAATAGAGTAACCCAAATCTTAATGTAACTTAAGCAAAATGAAGTAAGTATAACTAATCAGAAATGATCTGGTTATTTAAAACCTATGTAGCTCGGAAATGGATAGTAAAACAGACCGAGAAACACGAGTTGTCAAAAATACAGGAAACGGAACTGTAAGGAAATGTCTAAATGATGGAAAATAGAGGGATGCATTTATAAATATTTAAACTATAAATATGTAATTATGTATTTTATTAATTTATTATTTTACAAATAAAAGAATACCTCAATACTTGCAGACTACGAAAAAATCATGATAAGTTGCAAATTGATGATTGAGTATTAATTGAAGTATTTTAGTTTAGAAGAGTGGTACTACGATAATTGGAGGATAATTTGCACTAAACCATTTAATATTGAAAACGAGTTTCCAAATTTTATTATTCATGAAAACGGCCCAGAAATGTTTCATACTGGTTTCAATGAGTTTTGGTTCCGAAACACAAACATAACGTGTAAACGCGTTAGTGTTTAGGAGTTCCAGACTTTATGTGAATCATAGTTTAAAACAACATCAACACATTCAAAATCCTGATTTTAACACCGGCCAGAGGATGAGAGAACTAATTTTAGAACAGAAAAAAACTAACATTTTCCAGTACTTTTTATCTTGAGTGTTACAAGATTACCTCATTTTTACACACAATTTATTAGACACAGTGACAGTCAGATTTCGGAGATATGCTTCTAAACAGACAGATCCCATTATAAAATTGAATCATGGACATAATTCAAGCATGAGAAGACCTAATTGGTGAATAGCTGAAATTTGCACAGCGGCAGAATACAACGCACCTGGTGCTATCACACTGGATTTTATGCCCTTTGGACTTCCTTTTGCACCATCTTTCCGCATTGGAGTGTAAATAAGTTCAATGTACTTTCCAACATCTTCTAAAGTTAAATCCAGAAACTCTGTGCCAATAATCTAACCAATTAATGCAGTAATAACCAAAACAAAACTTGCAGTGTAAAAGATACCACATATAATTCAAAATGACTTACCATCAGCACTTATTTTCTCTCTTATCCCATTGCTTCTCACTCTAAACCATTCATGGGAACAATTTCCTCTCTCCCTAAATCACAAAGAACAATTTTATTATAGGAATTCCTCAGGAGAAAGTGAATCAAAACAAGGGGATTAGAAGCTTCAATGTGTCAAAGGATAGTCTACGGCAAAGTCTCACCCTCCACTATAAGAAGCGACAAAACTCAGGCGTTGTCCTTCCATCATTGACCCCAAGAAATCTAAGGACTGACAAGTTGGAAGGCCTGCAATGAGATGAAATTTTCATTCGTCATCATCACCATTATATCATTAACTTATTTATATCAAAACTAAGGATTTGACTAAATAGCTTCGCTACATTAGAGACAGAAAATCAACGCTATACCAGGTACGATAGGTCCAATTTGTTCAGAAACTATAATAGGACCACGAGCCCAATCACTTCTAACCGGCTCACAAGAAACAGAGATGGCACATCCAATATCATCAAATGAAAGCTTATATGAAGGGGATGTTGCACCACGAATTTCGCTTTGAGTTCCATCTGAAGTAGTCTGCATTACAACAGTTTGATTAATCAAATAAGAGCAACTACTAGTCAGCTGTAAAAAACAAAACCAGGTATTACAACTTCTGGTAAAGCATTAATTTCAGATCTCCTGTTTTCTTTTGTGTTGTACATTAATGACATCACAAGCATTAATGACATCAAAAAGTACCCAAAACCATCGGAAAACAGATTCTCAAGCATTAAAGCATTATGACATCACAAGCATTAAAGCATTAATGACATCTGGTAAAGCATTAATGACATCACAAGCAGTCAAACTTCATTCTTGCATGAGAATATAACATTAAAAAGTACCCGAAACCATCGGAAAACAGATTCTCCTTCTTCACCTCCCCAATATTTTTTGTCCACACTTAATGCTGTTCCTTCAGTAGTATTTCCAACTATTTGTAAAGAAAGCAATCTTGGAGTTCCTGCACATTAAGAACTCTTCGCATAAGAAATTTACATGGAAATTAGAGCTGAAGAGCAGATAGAGGGAACATATCTATACCAACAAATCAAATGTTAAAACATTAGCACTGAAGTTAGGAATTCATAAGTCAAAGTTTAGCATTATGCACAAAACATGTAGAAATTTTTTATAGCTAACGGAGAAAAACTTAAAGTATTAACAAATCGTTAGGAATCATATGTCAAGTATACTTTTTTTAAGTAGACCAAAATGCATATCAAGACTTCTCGAAAAAAATTAAAAAACTGTAATGTTTAAACATTGGGTGAGAGATAAAATTCAAGTAATTTACTAATATATCATAGAAGTTACTCATTCTTTTGGAAAAATCTCATCTTAGTCACAATAAAAATCAGACAAAAAATAATATGTGGGAACTTGAAAACATGAGCATTACCAGGACGAACACATTCTTGTCCCATGCAAGTTCTTGGTTCACCTGTTGTCCCATCATCCCGAACAGGGATACATTGGAATGATATGAATTTACCAATTGCATGCCTTGTAATACGATACTGGAGCACTCCCGAACCTTCTGGTATCATTGCACCAGAGTCTGTTTCAACCTAATTTCATCAAGCATTTCAGCTAATCAGGATTTTTCAAAAATCAAGCAAAAGATCATATCAGATAAAACTATTGTTTATAAAAAGGAGAGAAAATTATGTCCCAGGTCACTTCCAAAGGTGCATGGATATAAACTTCACTCTTAACAGATAGTTAAACAAGCTTGCATAAATTGATGTTGATGGACAATTATTAGAATATGTAAATAGGTATGATGTGTTAAAGTAGATTAGATAAGTCTGGGGGTTAGGTATTAAAATTGTACTTTGTGCATATATACTTGTCGAGCTTCAGTAATGAAAATAAAAATTATTCTCTCCAGTGTTGTTAAAAGCTCTAGGCGCTCTTTAGGCGTTAAGAACTTTAATTGCCTAAGGCACTAGGCACCACACTAGGCACTCGCCCAAGTGACATGAGGCTCTATTTAGATAAAAAATAGCTAACAAATGCATATATAATAGCATCAAAATATTCAAAGTGGAATACAAGAATACAACTATATAACAATAATTTAATTAAATTATTAGTATGTATTATGTGGTGACAATTTTAGAGCACTTCTTTTTTGTAACTTTCAAGTAATTTATAGTAAAAACATGTGTCAATAACAGTCACATAAACATGAAACTCTACATATTTAAACATGTCCATAAAGTTATACAGTTATGATTTCTAATGTTAATCGCATATATACACACACACACACAAATAATTGAGTGTATAAGAGATCCTTTAAAAACATTGGTTTATTAAATCACTTGCTGCCTTAGTCGCCTTAATTTAATGCTAAAGCACTCGCTTGGGACACCTCTTTGAAGGTGCCTAGCCTAGAGCTGTTGAGGCGCTCCAGCATTGACTGGTGGTGCTCGAGTGCCTCAAGGGCTTTTGACAACACTGATTCTCTCATCTTTCTCCTTCCATATACTCTTCTCTTAACGTCTTGTGACAACAATGTAACATCAAGACCAAATATGAAATACTTCATTGCAGAAATCAGAGGGGTTTAACAATTGTATTATTTCAAAGTTGTACAATCGTAATACAGTGGCAAAAATAATATTAAGTTTGCATTACATAAAACTTTAAATGCACTTAAAAAAAAGAATCTCCCAAGTCCCAAAGAATCAAATTATATGAGTTGCATTTTTACCAGAATGAGCTAACTGGTATATTTGAGAGAAGAAATTTCGAGTTAAAAATTCAACCATAGTTGATACCATTGATTTTTTAGTACAGGCAGACAAAATATACTGATATATTATCGCTATTAAAGCCAAAATAGGAAAATTAACTTTGCAATAATAGAGTTCAGAAGTACAAAGAAGTATTCTTTGTACAACAAGAGTAAGAAAGACAATTGATAAAATAAATAAAAGCACAAACAATGGAAATCAGAAGCCCGAAGTCAACATGCTCCACAGGCATAAACTTAACACAAAGTCACAAACAACGAGAAGTTGCCAAATGAAGGAGGAGCATGAACAAAAACAAAGAAGTTGATAGGAGAGGAGCAGGAATAGACACAAAAAAGTAGAAAGGAGTAGGAACAGAAACAGAAAAGCAAAAACCCATAACATCCAAGCTCTGCCCATGTCGAAAACTAGACGAATAAATTTTGAAAAATTGTGTTGTGCATGAAGAAGTTATTAGTATTTATAAAAATTGTATTGTATTCAATAAGAGATGCTAACCACGAAACTCATTGACTTATTACTCCAGCGATACATAAACAATTTTTTAAAAGGGTGAGTAAGGTTAATTCTCAATATTATTTGCTCAGTAAGAGAAAACCAAATCCCAATATCTAATTCATGGCACTTAGGAAACCCCCAAGCAAAATGAGGAATATTATAAAGTATAGGATTCCTAGTAAAAGTAAGCAAACCTTTTATCACATGAAGAACTCTAATATCTCTACATAAGGTGATTACAATATCAAAATCTAGAAGAAAACTTCAATTTCATACAGACACGCACATTTCCTTTTTGCATTACAAGAAAGACAACAAAAGGATTAAAGCATGCTTATCAAGGCCTAAGAAAGCACAATCAAACAGAATTGCTACTTGTTAGGAATTAACATCAGCAAAAGTAAAATAAATTATTCTTCTTTTTTTTTGTAACAGGTGATACATTTCCAAATCAAGTGAAATTGAAAACAAGCTGACCATGGAAAGGCAACTCTACAGTTTATCTCCCAAGCATAAGAAAATATCAATTTAGCACTCAAAGCACAAGACTCCTTATTACAAGCACAATTTATCTTGACACGACATTTCCGCTCAGTTGTAATACGCATCACCTTTATTGTGATAAAGAGATGACCATGCACCCAAAATATAAGAAAAAAAATAAGGGCTCAAATTCTGGAATTTAGATAGCTATGATAGGTACACATTGTTTAAATAACATTCAATACCTCATGAAGATACCAATTATAAATACTTTTTCCTTCATGACCACCTATATAACCATACGATGCTGTCAACATTCCACCTTCGACATAGTCTCCAGTAATAGATAAGAAATTCAAACTCGGGGGTAGAGCTGAAAGGAAAAAATAAGAATTAGAAAACCAAATTATGCAAAAACCAGCAATCAGAAGGAGCTTCAAACCAATTCAAGTTATATAGTAAGGGAAAAAAACACCCACTCTCAACTGCTCCTTCCGAAATAGCATATACAGGTTCACCAGATTCACCATCCGGAGCCATAGGAGTATATTTTGCAACAATGTAATAGCCAACTGCTCCAAGAGGTATGCGGAATGCCTAAACATCAGTGAAAGCTGAGCTAAGAATTTAATAGCATAGGGACTATATCAAAAACCATGTACATGTTCAATTGCCTACCTTCGCAACTTTGGATGCGCTCATTGCTTCAAGGTCATTTTCATTACCAAAAGTTGATGATCTTGTTTTAAACCACTGAACTCTACTACAAGCTTCAGTTCCTCCAGTGACAATACCAGTTACAGTAACCTTACTGTTCTCCTTCATATCTCCTATGAGTTTTGCATTTGCAACTTTTGGAGGAGCTGGTACAGCAAGAAAACAAATCCTTCATTTCAAAAGGAAGTTCTTTAATAGTATTTATGTTGTGCAACATGTTGGAGCCAAAGACAACACTGAAGAATCAAACAACATAATCCCTTCATAAACATGACGTTCGATTTATGTCAATTTCAGTATCAATATCATAAAAAATGATCACCTAAGGTCCTTCTTAGTTGGTTTCTCCACTCAAAAAAAATTTAAAAAAAAACTATCCAAGTCAGAAACCTGTTTTTTGCCCATTGAAGAGAGAAAACAACAAACCCTATAGGATCACCACCACTCATTGAACTCCTTCGAAAGGTGCTAAAGACAAAAATAAACTGTGATGCTTAATTAACGATTCACAAAAGCCAAGTTTGACTCCAGCCTCCAGGTAACGATAAAATATACTTCTCCTGTTCCTTCCAAGTTTTTAACTGTCTTTATAGGCTTCTTATTTTAGTTCTTTTTATTTTTCAATTTAACATATTATAAAATTTTCACTATTTTTTTCCAATATAAACTTACTTATTAAGAAAGATATATAGTATTGATGAAATTATAAGTTTGTAATTAAGAAGAAAGAAAATTTCATTATAAAGTAAACAGGATGAATGAGTCATTTTTTATAGTCTAATAAATGTGTTATTGGTTTTGATTAAAAGCCCAAAAACAACACTTAAAAGGACGCAGATGTAGTACATCAATAAAGAGTTAATTAGGCCTTTATACTCCTATCATTCCCTGGAAAGCCAAATCTCTCTCTAAAAAGTAGTTCGCCATCAAACAATCTAAATTTGTACTACTAGACATGAATTCAGTTGCACACTTGGAAAGAAACTCAAAGCTATAATTAAATAGCTGTCCCGCAGGCAGTCAAATTTAATTCCCCAAACTTGTAGCCTCGAGACAGTTTGGGCCACAAACCTTTTCAGGCAACATTTAAAAATTGGAATTTCTGTTTTCTGGCTAAATCACCCAAATGGGCACAGGCCACATTTGACAATATGAAAGAGCAACAAGCCAAAAAAGTGCTCTTGAACCAAAACTGAACATCAACTTTAAGCTCAGGGGAAGTTTTGTACTTATCATCAGCAAGCAGGGCATCATAAATTACTTTTTCAAATCTCAATCACCCCAGGTTTTGCAATTCCTAAATATACCCTGTAGTTTCTTCAAAATCATAAATGACAGAAAATGGCATCTAAATGACAAACATTTATATTTTACCTTGCTTCACCACTGAAGACACTGTAGACACAGATTCCCCTTCTTGCCCTGTACATCATGCCAATAAATGTTACAACTTAACATGATTATGTGCAAGAAAGAAATAGAGTATAAATGATCACTTTAAGTCTACAAAAAAATCAAATAAAGAAATGAATTAACCTTCAAAGTTGATGGGTATATAAACAAACACTATATGCCGGCCAACATCCTCTTTTGTCAAAGTATACTCAGCTGTACCCATTGATACCAATTGCAGATCCCTGCCAGAACAATATCGAAATCAAAAATTTCATATCAATCAAAACTTCAAGAGATCCAGTGTCATCTAATTGTGTGTTTTTTCTGAATGCCTCCAAGAACTTGGAAAATATGGGCACACAGCACACTAACCCAGTTTCCTTATTCTTGCGCAACCATTCAAACTTGCTCGGACCTTCTCTTCCACCAAAGTATTCACCAACTCCTTTAATGATATTTCCTTCAACAATATCTCCAACAATCTGGACATCTTTTACTGATGGAGGAGCTGTCACAATGGAATATGGCATTTTAGCATCCCACGTTATAATTTGGGGTTGAAGGAAAATTTAAACATTCCTTGAAGTTACAAAAAAGAAAATCATCCTACTTTATTAAAGCCAGAAGAAAGAATGAACTACGTATTTTTGTTAAAGTTGAACGAACACTAACATAACCATTTGAGTCCTGATGATTTTATTTCATTCTGAACTGATTATAAAAATAAAAATATTCTAGGAGTGAGTGTGAAAAATGAAGTATGATACCATCTAGTAGTTTATGAAAGAACTTTTTAGTCAAAGGTTAAAATTTTGTAAAATATATTTCAAATTCAATATTTGGCCAAGCATGAAGTTCTCTGCTAGCCTTTCCCGATCATTCAATTGGAGAAACAGCACGGCTTCTTCAAGCAAAACGATGTCGGAATGAACTTGGTATAATGCAAATTGATAAGCTAAAATCCTAAGCACCAAGAATCAAAGGTTCAAAAAACCTGTACAAAGCAGAGTTTAACATCCTGACATTGAAATTGAAACTATTTCCTAGCTCTGCACGCCACAAATTATCCCATGTAAGGAAACAAACTTGGACTTCACAATATGCAACAGCAAGTATCAAACTACAATTCGATGAGCATCCATCTGAGGGTGGACAATAAGTACATTAACCAGAAAATCTCCAAAAGAGAAGCATTTAAGTTAGAAAATCACTTGCACAGATGTTTCCAAACAGTAACTAGTGTTTTCATTTTAAGGATGCACAAAGATAGAATACAAAGCAACCTGAAAATGAGTTAAAAGCGGTGAAGGGAAATATAGAAATCAACGATGAGATTCAAGAAATGTCCACTATAATTCACCTGCTTTAACAAAATCAGTGTATTTGTACTGTGGTTCCCCTTTGGCACCTTCCTCAGTAACTGGAGTATACATGAAAACCAAACTCGAATCAATGTCATCTAGAGTTAGTCGATACTCCTCATCTTCTGCACCGCCAATTACCACAGGGCTAATGTTCCACCTTCTTCTCAGC
>CAOJBI011651319.1:0-11229 GCA_948277035.1 Euphorbia corollata
TTTCAACTTTGTGTTGTGAATTATATATTTTATGTATTGATGGATTATGAAAAAAATACTTTTATATACCTTTGTTGACATTTAATTTCATGACTTGCATTAATGTGAATTTATTAGGTAATTCGAAAATTAAAAATACAGTAGCCATATCTTTTCAATTTATATAAAAAGTGTTGCAAGATAAACAAAGACAGTTGCTACAAAAACAATCCGTAATGTTAAAATGTGTTGCGATAATGGAAAATTGTGTTTTAATTGTTAAACAGTGTAATGAAAATGGTGTTGCGATTGAACAAAAATGTGTTGCAAGAAAGCACTAACGGCAGTTAACTCGTGACGGCGGAAATTTTATTGCAACACAAAATAAACCATTACGAACAAATAAAAAGGTGTTACAACAAGTATCTTCTGCAACACTTTTCAAAAGTTTTACAAAAAGTCAAAAAAGTGTTGCGATAACGACCTATTGCAAGGCGAATATCACCAACGACTTTTTTTTCGGAAATGTGTTGCGACAAATGCTATCGCAACATATTTAGCACTTGATGCAACATTTTTTGGTTGTTGCGGCAGGCCATCTATGGCGTAGTGTTTCTTGAAGTTATCCTTCGTTTGATGCATCTCTAATCATTTTGCATGTTTTTCTCTTCTATAATCTATCTTAGGGATAATCTATATGCTTTCTACTATCTCTATTCTATTTATGCATTAATCTCTGATTTATCTATCCTCATTAATATCTTACAAAAATTTACTTATCTATTTTATTTTTACTTTTAAAAACACGTTTTCAAATAACCTTTCAAAACCGAACTCCTTGCCAATGGGATCGATATCTTTTAAAACTACATCCCAAATGTATACTTGCAATTATCATCATTTTTCTATTTGATATTGGTACTAACAACACCCTGAACAAGTTTTTGTCCCCTTTTGTTGACTTATTTTGATATCAGTAGAAAAGTGGTGAACAATGCTCCAAGCCAACTTCTCTCATTTTTTTTTCTTTTAAGCATATGTTTTTAAGTATGTATTGTACTTTGCACCCATTTTTCATGCTATGCTACTTTTTCTTTTTTCACTCATTGAATGGTTGTAGTTTCTACTCCGTACCATTCCTCACCTTCTGCATAACTCATTGGTTATCCTCTCTTTCTTTAGATTTTTTCACTCAATACCCTCATCCTTTATTGATCACTTCCAAAGTATTATGGTGATAGTTTCCCTACACTTTAGACATACTCAATACTTATATGACTTATTCGAGAATAGCATATAAAACTCACAAAAGAAATCGACTATATATTACTCCACTCTAAACTTATCGATAGAATTAAATAAAATTATATAACTTATACTAATTCATGTTGCATTGAAGTATAAACGAACCTTGCTTAGAATGTTGCTTTCGAATGTTACCACTCATCCTTGCAAAATGCTTAATGTTGTGCCACGCTAAAGTGCTCAAACTCTCAACATGCACTCATACTCGAAACAAAAATTTTGTCAAATTTTGCACTAACATCAAACTTGCAATACCTAACACTCACAAATACCTCAAAAAAACGTTAGTATAGTATAGGTATGAATAAAGAAAATTAAATTTTAAAGTTCTTCGATTTTTTTTAATTTTATTTAAATGTTTTGGACTTTTTGAGATTTTTACATATGCCCCCCAAACAAGAGAATAAAATGTCCTCATTATCAAAGACCTAAACTAAAAATGAAAAACACAAAAAAACACAAAGCACAAAATAAACAAAAGAAACAAACACAAACAAGCAAGGAAAACTGTACAAATCCTAAACCTAAATGAAACTATGGATAACCACTCAGAAGGGAAAGACTCGACTAGTTGGTTGATCTTATAATAAGACTCTCAAAGATCGCATTCAACTTAAAATATCTTATCATGAATCTCGTCGATTTTCTCATGAATCTACCATGGAGATTCTCTTTACACTCCTCTTCTATCCACCTTTCCCTTTCTTCCATTCTTTCCTCCTATATCCTTTCCTCCGAAGACTTCCATTCATAAGAAACCCTATACGTGCCTACGTAATTCTCAAGAAATTCATACTTCAAGAATATATTTAAGGTTAACCTTGGAATCACATCTTCTGCAGTAAAAATTTCAGTAGCACAGGGCATTCTTCCAATTTTCTCCAACAATTTTTCCATCATTTGACATCCGTACTCTGTCACTTCGTGATTTTGAGATGCAGACCAAAGCACATCCATCATAATTCTTGAAATGTCAACATGGTTTTCATTCAAGATTTTCTCCATCAACCATAATTCTTCAAGAATGACAATGTCCAAACTTGATTTACCAAATAGTGCACCACTTAAGTAAAAGTGTAATGCTAGCAAACAACGATCACAAATCCACCAACTATAGCTGAATACTTTTTGAAATCTACTTGGATAGTTAGGCGACTCCAAGTTGGTACAAGATTCCAATCTAGAGGCATCTTATTGTAGTAGTCCAAAGGTAATCCCATATACTTGTTCAAAGCCTTCCTCGTCAACTTCTACTTCTTCCCCTTGTGGCGGAAAAGCTGGCAGTTATTATTCTCATCCTTCCATACTAGTGTAACCAGCATTTCCATGCAGTTCTCCATACTGTTCCTCAAACACATGTTTGAGTGGATAACGAAATTCAGAATACAGAGGTAATACATAAACCTATCGTATACCTCAAGACTCATGAAACTATTCCTATCTAAGATGTAGGAACTTTTGTACTCAACATCCTTTATCATCTTGTAATGATCTCCCTCATCATGAGAATGGATCGGAAATTGCACCTCATACCATTGTTGCATGTTAGAGGGTGGAAGAAGGCTGGATTTTGCCAAGAATTATCTTGAATGTAAGAAGAAATTGAAAGATTAAGGTTATGACAAATTGAGAATGGTTTACTAATTGGGAGAGAAAGAGGTTTCAAGTTTTCAGAAGTGGAAGATAAATGATCATTAAACTATGAATTATAGGATTTGGGAATATAACCATTGAATAACTACTAATTGATGCAGTTTTTGAATGATTCACGATCGTGACTCAATGTCATGATTGTGACTCTAGAAAATAAAGAAACAGAAAGTTTAGGATAGGAATTCATGAGTGCGATATATATTTATGAACGTGACTTGTCAATATACAAGAAATTCATCAATTCAAATTATAATATGACTTATCTCCCCCAAGATGATTATTTCATATTATTTTTCACATCCAAGTTAGGATAGACAATTATACAATCAAGAAAAAAAATAAAATAGACCTAGTTAGAAAATGTATCGTAGTCTCCTTACAATCTTCTTAATACACTTGCCTTCTCCGGAAAAGTAATCCTTTAAGAACACAATTGCCTTCCCGACAACGGCACTAAAAACTTGTTTGCCACTTTTCTATTGATAATAAAACAAGTTCAAATATAAAGATATTCAAGTACCAAGGATGATCACAATCCTTATCAATGGTGTCAAAATAAAACTTATTTGGGTGTTATCAATACCAAATATCAAACAGAAAAATGATGATAACTGCAAGTATACTGTCATGATGTAGTTTTAAAAGATATCGAACCCATAAGAAAGGAATTCGGTTCAAATCATCACTTGGAAATATTGAATAAAAGATAAATGAAATAAATGAGAAGATAAATTATGGATAGGTGACAATGATAAATGAATAAATAGACTAGAGACAATGCAAAGCATATAGATATTCCCTAAGAGAAAATATACTAGAGCAAAACATGCAAAACGGTTAGAGATGTTTCATTCACTCTTCAACAAACTTATTTCTACACACTCTAATAACCTATAATTTACCACAGAGTAACACATGAAATGACTTTTCTAAATCTAGAGTAAACAAATTATGACACATATAAAAACCTAGACAACATCAATGATATGCTTAATACGAGTCACTTCTCATAGCCACATTTAGCAAGTTACCACTCCGAAATTTTTGGCTCACTAAATAGACTTGTAATCATATTGACCCCGAAACTACTCTTAAAAT
Organism: Euphorbia corollata; assembly: GCA_948277035.1. Lineage (NCBI taxonomy): Eukaryota > Viridiplantae > Streptophyta > Magnoliopsida > Malpighiales > Euphorbiaceae > Euphorbia > Euphorbia corollata. Next base: position 4,036 of record CAOJBI011651319.1, read on the forward strand.
TAACTTGAAAGCATATAACTTGCTTAGTATAAATGACTCAACACAAAATACTCAATATGATACATAGACATATCATAAATTTCAAAAAACAAAGTAAAGTTGTAAGGTATGCAAGTGAAAGCTAAAGTAGATCAAACTGTATCCACTATTTTAATGGGAGTCGTCAATTCCCGCAATTCCTGCGTCTACTTTGAATTCAGTCTCGACTCATACAGAACCTCCGTTAGAATGCTATTCCTTATGAATATTGAACAAAAGAATGTTGAAGAATAAAAACTTTTATTGATATGTTATGCAAGTACACTCATACAACAATCACTCAAACTTGTAGAAAAATGTAGTGATTAAAACAAGAATCGAATCACTATGACATTTTTCTCTCTAACACTTTGAACTTAGTTATGTGACTTTCACTTCTCTAACTATGTTCAATACATTATCATGCACTCTAACTCTCCATGCAACTACATCACAAAAATAGCAAATGGATCAAGGCCTATTTATAGAGTGTGAAAGGCTGCAGTTATCCACATGAACAGACACGTCCATTGATGAAGAGTTGTATCATCTACTTGTTATTGGATGAAGGTTTTCATCCTTATCTTCAATGGAAAGGCACCTCTTCATGTATATTCAGTCTCTAAAAGGTATCTTGTTGCCTGGTAGTTGATGGCAGTTGATCGTTCTTATCCGGTGGTTGCTAGATGAGAAATTGTCCAAATCTAACACGATTCATGAGTGTGACATACAAGTCATGATCGTGAATACAAATTTGTAACTAACTATAGCTAAAGAAAGGCTGGTCGCAAGAATATTTTATGCAGGCACGAGAGATAATCATGATCGTGACATGTACTTTTCTTCATGATTCTTCTTTGCAACTTTCATGATCTTTGATAACTTCACTCTTAAGCCAATTTCTTGCATTTCCACACATCTGTTGCACCTTTTTCACTCTTTTTGTATAGAATTCCAACTTCGATCATTTTACTTCCTAGATTCACCTAATTTCTACACTTGCATCAAAAACAACTACATACTCCGTGAAATCTTTTATAAGAAGTATAAAATGACACTAAACCAAATCATTTTATGAATAAAATACCATGATAATAATTGTAATTATACACTTATCACCTCTCATACTCCAATCCCATAGGGCACATGAGTTTCTTTGCCTTGCATAGATTGTTTGGGATCGTGTTCCCATCAAGAAGCATGTCTTCCAACACTTGCAAAAATTCCTTGTAATATTCATTAGTGATATTGTTTCTTGTCTTCTTATTGAGAAATTTGAGGATAGCTGATAATATTGTGTATTTAACACAGCTCGGAAATAGCTTTTTCTTTGTGTTGTGTGAATAATTTCAAACATCACGGATTCTTCGTGAAGTTATCTTCTACATAATGCATCATTTCATCAAACCTATCAACTTCATCTCTGAAATATTCATATCCTACAAAAGAATAAAAAATGTCTCATTCATGGGAGTAGCTGTGTAACACCCCCTAAATATGTATTAATAAACAAAGGAGTATCACAACGATATATAATATTGTTCTCACAGTTTGGTAATTGATACAGTTTACAGTCTTAAACTTATAAATCATTCTTATTATACATAAACTTCATATCTAACCTTAATTTACATTCATTAACTTATATATTTATAACTCCAAAATATTTTTCTTAAAACTTTAAGTTACATTTCTACCATCATACTTATAATACATGCCATCTATATTACATTACTACAAAATAAACCCAAAGCTCATACCACCTTGATATGTTGTATCAACCCGCACTTCATTATTTATCTTCTCCACTTTGGTCTAGTCTATCTACAACTTTAGGATCTGCGTGTAGAAAATAAGCTACACGTGAAGCAAATTGCTTAGTGGTGTACACTAATTTCATTTTTAAATATGCTAACAAATCAAATAAATACAATATTTCATAAAATACGATATACAAAAATAGAGATGTATCATAAAGCTCTACCACTTTTTATATACTCAATGAACAACAATAAAAATTATTACAAAATATTCAAACTCAAAATCATATGTTTGCTCAAAGTAAACTAGGAAATGAATAACGGTAATAGGTACGGGAGCGGACAAGCCCAAAGCCAGAGCTTCAATATCAGTTCTTCACAATATCAATACATTCACATAGCAATCCCTAAGCCGAAGCTTCAATAACAATATCAACATCACAATAACGGTCAAGCCCGAAGCATAAAGCTTCAACTATTTATACAGTACTGTACCACCCCTTATTGGCGCCAATCTACCCAAACTCGTTTCTCTACCCCGCTTACAATGGGCAATTAAAAACTCAATCCAAATAATAACAAAAATGACTTTAACATAATTACCAAATTTCAACTTTAAAAAAATATAACAATACTCAAAAATTAGGATAGATTTTAACACCTTTTTGCAACTATGTTTTATACACATAAACCATGTTAAAATCACAGTTTCACTTTAAAACAATTTTCCCTTGTATCTAAGCTTTACAAGGAATTTTGAATCACTCAATTCCGAGCAATATATCTCAAGATATGCTCATTTGAACACACCATGCTTAAACAAATCATTTCCAGAAAAACAGAATTCGTGACTCAAATTGTAAGTCATAAAAATGCCATAAAATATATGATTTAAAAAATCATTTCTTCTACTCATAGTTATATATATGTCTTAGCTTTCTAAATCCTCAAAAAACATGCAATTCTAATCTGTATAGCTTAAGTTATGATGAAATTACTCAACTATGTGCAATCTGGAAAATATTCCGAAAACAGTTTCGGGTTATCAGCTTGAACCCGAATTTCAACCTAGTAATTGTACTAAAATCATAGAACTTTCTTCTACAAATATCTGTAAAATGTCTTATGAATCCATGAAATCAAGAATCAATCAAATCTAAGTTGTATAACAAGAGAAAACACAGAATTAACAAACACTACTCAAATATTAATTATGAAACCATTAATATGCTTAATATGTCATGAATCCTACATATAAAGCTTCAATTTCATCAAATTCCACCTACCTCAAGAACCCTAGAATCTGAAATCAGCCTCCTTTAACCTTTGTTTGACAAAATTGAAGAGCTAATAACACTCAAACATCCATTCCTTTCAAGGACTTGATGTTTGATTGAAGTAGAATTAGAGTTTTGGCATAGATTCTCCTAGATGGAAAAGAAAGAAAATGAAATGAGGAGAAGAGAGTGAAGAACGATATTGAGGCTGCAAGAAGAGAGGGTTTTTTTTATTATGTTGATAATGAATGACAAAATGCATTTAAGTCCCTAAACAATTGAGTAATTGCTTATAGCACCCTAAAAGAAATCAATTCTTTCATTTATATAATAATTCAACTATTAACTCTAATTATTTATGTTAATTATGAATTTCTTATACTTTATTTCTTTATGAGTCATTAAAAATCAAATTCTTAAAATTTCGAGTCATTAAAAGCTGAGCTCTCTAAATATCTAACACTTCACCATGCCATATCCACCTTGTGTACCCTTTTGTAAATCCTCGACGAATTAAGTAATCCTTCAATACATCTATGCTTTTTAGAATCCTTGTGTTATTTCAGTCTAAATAATGAAAATGATTACCAAGCATTGTTTTTTACTTTAATTCAAGGGAAACTGCAATAAAACCATCGACACCTTGCAAGTACTTAACGGAAGCATGTTTCATATACATCCAACTCTAGTCCATTATGTCCTTATCTATATAATCTATTTCAAAAAATGCAAATCTAATTAAACTATACTCTACAATATCCCACCAACATATCAAGGAAAAGTTATCATCACATCACAAAACAATTACAAATGAACAACATTAACAACAATGTTTAACAAGATTACTTCACTAGTAGGTTCAACATTCGATTGCAACATTCCCCTAAACAACTCCAATGCTTTCTTATAGTTACTCGAATAGGTATAACCACCAATCATAACATTCCAATATGCTACATTCTTAGTTTCAATGGAAATTTTCCTATCTAAAAATCTTCATATTTCGAAAATTTCATATATATACAGAATTTAGGCCATGCCAAGCAAGATCAACCATTGTTGAATAGAATAAGTAAAAAAGGATTTGAAAGAAAAACAAGGCATATCTAAGTTAAAATTATGAATCCAATCATGATTCTTTTTATATTTTGTTGAAAAGATAAATTGAATTGGACATTTGAATTATCTAATTCAATTGGAATTTGATAGGCAAAAAGAGGCTATATATTCAAGATGATAAATGAACTCTCAAAAATATCTGAAGCTATCACAGGAAATGCAAAATAAGAAAAAGATCAATCTGCAACTTCAATAGTGCCAAAAACAAATCGAGTGGTCAATATGAAAATGTGTGAGGATAACGGCAACAAAAGCAGAATATATCAAGTAGCACAGAAAAATATAATGAACATGGCATTTCAAGCAGAACATATCATGTCCAAAAACAATTTTCTCTAGAAAAATATGAAAAAATTAAATTTATGAAAATAAAGGCAAAGGAAGGAGAATATTTAAAGAAGTTAAGATTATTAAACAAACCTGAGAGAAGTGACGATGAGCTAGTGTGGAAGGCAGAGATACAAAATAAAAATGCTCGACGAAACACTCAGTCGGATAATGAGGTGACGATAAGCGGAGGAAGGCGGAGGTCGAGGTGGGAGCTACGCGTAAGATTGATGATGAACGAAGACTTCTGCATGCGAGATCGATGAAGGAAGAAGACTGTGCACTTGAGAGAGGTTTGTGTAAAATAATCGATTTGTGGAAAATAACCTAAGAGCAATACGAATGGTTTTGCATATAGAACCTTCTATATTGCCTAATGCAGATGGATCCTAGCCATAACCGTCCGTGTTGCCTTATTTCGCACATGGCTATTACGCAGAATTGTTAGTGAACTGTTCGTATTTTCCTTAAATGTTTATTACGGATGGTTTTAATTTCACAGCCATCTGCATTCATGTCTATTTAAAACGCCTTTAGAGATAGTTTTTTCCAAAACCGTCTAAAATCGTGCGACCTTAGTTGGCTATAATTGCCCTAGTGAAGGGAGGCTATTGTATCTCGTATTCTCTCCTTTTGGGGACCAACCTCTTTATATAGAAATCCTTTAGAGTGCTGCCTTTACCTTGAATCAATCGTCCGATAAGGGAGTATGTATAACATCTAACCCTCTTGTCTTAAATTTTCTATGTTATTTTCACACTTTTGAAACCGCCTTTCTCTTTGACCGTTGCATGAGAGAAGGTGGGAACAACGTTAGTCGATTCATCATGCGTAATTTGCGCATAGGATGGTTTGTTCTGGTGCCTTGAAAGAGAGTCACGAGAGAAAACTTTGCTTAGTGAGGAGGAGGATTGATGATTGAATATATCAAGGCCAAATACATGTATTTCCCCCTTAACTTGGCAATTTTTCACTTTTGCCGCCCTCAACTTTGAAAAGTCTCCGTTAACCCCCCAAACTTGGCAAAAACGCACCCAACAGCCCCCCTCCCCCCCCCCTCGTGCCACGTGTCACCTTCTGGTTGGTTTGACTTTTCAAATATGTCAGATTTTTTATCCAACCAGAATGTGACACGTGGCATGAGGGAGGCTGTCGGGTGCGTTTTTGCCAAGTTTGGGGGGTTAGCGGAGACTTTTCAAAGTTGGGGGCGGCAAAAGTGAAATTGTGCCAAGTTAAGGGGGCAAAATATGTATTAGGCCATATATCAACAATGAAATTCACGCAAGAGAAATCCATGGTTAAATCAAGATCAAGATCAAGAAGAAAGATTAGCTAGGTTTAAACACACACCCTGGTAGAGAAGAGTTCATTGTCCAATTGGTATCTGTTTTCATCACAAACTTTATGAGATTCAATTCAAAGAATATATACAATTGTCACAAATTTCTTTATTTAATTGACCGATTTTCCAAAATTAAATACTTTAGGGTGAATTTACAATATTATTAAACATTATGGTCCAAAACATAATTCCAGATTTGAAGGGGTAAATCTATAAAAAAAAATTAATTATGTGGTAAAATCATACCTTTTTTAAAATTGTGGATGAAATCATAATTTCTAGGACTACAAAAATTGGAAGTATGTCAAACTTAATTATTTTACAAAAATATGATTACATTTTGTAAATTATAACAATCTAATTGACCAAAACTTAATTTGCAGAATACAATGTTAATTTCCTACAGCAGTAGGATCCAAAGTTGGCATATTAACAAAATAATGAATAGCTCATTGAAATTTAAATATATTATATATATTTAATAAAAAAAATCACGTAGTAAGTTTTCTTTACATAATTCCAAAACTTCACCTTTTAAGTAATATATCATGTCAAAACAAAAGTCACAGTGACTTTTGTGAGTTTCCGTAAGACATACAAACAAAATAGTTTTATTATTAAAATAAAATTAAATCCATAATACCTAATAGATCCAAAATATATAATGCCTTCATGAAAAATTGATGTCTTTAAAAATCCTAGAATGCTCCCTAGCCGCCCCCTCCAACCATCCCCGCCCTAGCTGTGACCACAGCCATAACCACCCCTCTTCCCTCAGCTCACATGGTCTACCTTCCTCCCATGGCAAAATTATCACCCGTCATCCTGCCCTCTCACCATTCTTGCCCAAACCCCCATGTTAGGAACCGACCCTAGCCCTACTACCCTGCCTCTCAATGACCGAAACACCTTTAGAACTAATCACCGCCCCAATGGTTTGGCTCGTAAGATCTACTTTGAGAATTTTCCCAATTCTCATAACTTGGCAGTGATGCAATCTGTGTTTAGGAAGTTTGGGATTTTTGGAACAACGTATGTCGCTAAGAAACGTAATAAGAAAAACCTAAACTTTGGCTTCCTTACTATTGATAACTCTACCTCATTCAAGGAGACGTTTATTCAGTTGAAGTCTGTTCAAATAGGAGATATTTTCCTTTGTGTTTTCAAAGCCAAATTTGCATCGCCGAACCTACACTACAAGAAAAACAGTATTCTGCAACGGATTGCTTGCAACCGAAATTTTTCAGTTGCAATTTTTATATATTGCAACGGAATCTCCAAGGGAAAATACTTTCCGTTGCAAAATTATTATAATTAAAAGAGAAATATATTTGCAAGCGAAATTGCAAGT
>CAOJBI011653310.1:0-13336 GCA_948277035.1 Euphorbia corollata
ATTGTTTCACAAGTCTCATCCTTCTCCATTTGAACTGTTTTTATTTTTATTTTATTTTCTGGTTATGCATTATTGTCCTCTGAGTTGACTTTGTTAAAATGTCAAAAGCTTAGTTTATAATATGGACCGATATTTTGGATGTTTGTGAACAAACTGAACACTACAAAACTTCTCGCTTGAATTTTCTATAATCCATTTCCCTTTTGTAAGCTGAATTTCTTTTTACGAGAACTAACTTTTATTAATAAGATTCCAACCTTCAACTTTTAAATGGGAACGACTTTACAATTAATACAACTGTTGGTTGCAAGTATATGCATGCCAGTCCAAACGAGTTCAAGACTAGTTCTTACACTGTAACAATTGTAATAGACCTGTTCATCGGGCGGGCTGGGCCGGGCTTGCCGGACTTTTCACTAAAAACATCAACCCAAACCCGTGAACATTTATTTTTTTCATAAATTTTATTATTAAATTAAATAGAAAAAAATAAAATACGTAAAATATATTTAAATTTTACTTATAATTATATCGTTTAATTAAAATCGTTAATATTTGATAATGTTTATTGTAGTTAAGTACCCAAATTTAATAGAATAAATTTTTTAAAAGTTTAAAACACGTATAGATTTAATATATAAATATATAAAAAGTAAAAAACTTATTCGTCGGACCGGGCTCGGGTATTTATATAAAAACCAAGCCCGACCCATAAAACTTTGGGCTTTGTCGGGCTTGGGCTCGGGCCGGGCTTTTTTAAAAAATGAGTGTTCAAGCCCGGCCCATTGAAGCGGGCTCGAGCCGGGCCAGGCGGGTAACCCGGCCCGCGAACAGGTCCATTTACAAGTACACAAAAAAAACATAGGTTTAACTTTGAGGGTGTGGTCCAGTAGTAGGGTTTAGTACATCCTTAAGCATTCACCTGGGATTGTACCCTAAGAATGTGTGACAGTCATCCGACCCTTCGAGATACCCAAAAATTGACGATCAGGGATTAGTCTGGATGTGGATATGATTTTAAAGTATAATTTTTCACAATTATGACCCATTTAGAACCATGTCGTGGTAAAAACCAAAAAAGAAAACATAGATTTTAGGACAGAGCATAATGAGCCAGAATTAGAGGTTGAATCGTTTTACTCCCTATAAGAAATTTGGCTATAATAAGAGCCATTTCACAACATGTTTGCTATTGGGTATATTGACAATATTTTTCAAAATTGTCTAAATTGCATTAAAAAGCTAATAGGTACTGAAATTAAATAAAATAAGACGGGAATGGAATAAATTCTTTAAAAGTTCCTTAACCTATTCTATTATTCCAATGGAATACTTCCCACTCTATTTTCAAATGGATAAAGTCACTTTGTTAGCGAGTTAATTTGAATTTTCTATAATTGATTGAAAATTGAAAAATTAATACAGATTCAAAGCAAAATACAAAAGCAAATATCTATGCCCCCTTGGACTTTTGGTTTTCCTGTCTTTAATTTGCAGTGTCATAATAAAAATATGGTATATAGTGCATATGTGTCGCAACTCACAAGCTCCAATATTATTGAAAAACATATTTAAAATCAATCCTATAACACTTGAATCTTCATTTTTTAAAAAGATGTAAAGGCCAAAATGAGTCAACATTCATGCAATCCTGTTATTTATTGCATATATTGTTAAAGTGCATTTTATTTATCTTATTCTATGTTTGATTTATCAATAATTTTTTGGATGTTGGGTTAAGTTACGGACATGTTTTGCTCTTGTCAGGAAAAGGTCCAATGGTATGAAAAAGAGGTTCAGGAAGTGCAAATTGGGTACAAATGTGAAGTTGGAATTGGAGTTGGACGTGAGAAAGGTGTGAATGTCACTGTTGGATGGCAGTTGGTGTGCATGATGCAGTAAGTAGGAGGATCTGAACTTAATTAAGTTCCAATTTTTTTTTTAAGGAAAAGGAATGCGTTAAAAAATTAAAATAGGTGGGTAACACAAGCAGGCGGGAAAAAATTCCAACTCTCCGTTACCTCATCTAAGAAAATCGATTGAGCCAATCTATGGGCAACAATGTTAAGATCACGTCTAACCCAACTAAATAAACATGAAACAAAATCCCTAGAAAGTAACTTGCAATCCTCAAGAACATATGAAAGATAGGATAAACCCATATCATTTCCTACCAAAGAATCAAATAAAACTTTATTATCCGTCTCTATGATAATGTGAGTAAACCCCTCCACCTTAAGCCAAGAAAGAGCTTCCCGGACCGAGAGAGCCTCCTCTTCAAGAATAGAAATGTGATTGGAAACAACTCCCGCCTTAGCCGCAACAAACAAACCATCACAATTACGAACAACCAAACCATAAGAACTCAAATTACCGTTATAAAAAATCGTCGCATCACAATTGCATTTAATAAAAAGGGCATGAGGACTCTCCCAAGCATCAACAAGCTCGACAGGATCAGGCTGCCCAGCAAAAAAACCAACAACCGACTGCCCACCTTCTGCAGAAAACCGGACAGCTGCAACTTCTCACTCCCGAACATCCCAAACCCGATCACCAACCGCATCATGGACCCCAGCAATAGGACCCCGACTACCAGCAGCATCTCTATCAGAAGCAGTAGACAAAATAGACGCATTAGAAGCAGTAACGACCTCCATAGAACCGGCCATTGCTGCAGCAAGTCTAGCAGCCGATCAAGGTTGCATATAAACATTATCAAACAACCTTTTATTCCTCAAAATCCAAATAGACCATAACACATAACAAGCGTGTATTCAAAAACCCAGGGATTTGTCATTAAACCAGCTGCACAACAAAATATTAGCATCAACATTAGAAGGGAAGCTCAAAGTAGCATCAACTTCACGCCACACACGCCTAGCAAAAAGACAATCAAAAAACAAATGGGATACACTCTCAACCCCAAACAAGCAAGTAGGACAGACAGCATTATCCACAACTTGTTTAATGATTAGATTGCACCGAACAGGAAGAACATCACTTAACAAACGCCAAATGAAAACCCGAACTTTCGGTTGAAGCTTAAGGTTCCAAATTGAATTCCAGCAAGAAAGAACCAGAGGCGAAGGAGGAGCTTGAGCACTAGTGATTGCCCTATAGGCTGATTTAACAGAAAAAATCCCATTGGCCTCAAATGACCAATATGGTTGATCCCTTCTAGGACAGCTCGGCAATTGGGTTCGAAGAATGCAATTTGCTTCAAAAGTATCAAAAAGCTCATTGATTTTGGACAAATTCCAACTATTCCCAACGATAAGTTCTGCCACATATACATCATTCAAAACCGACCCCTCCCTACCCGTCAACAAAATAGGCTCTACATGGTTCACCCAAACTGATTCCAAAACCTTGACACTCAAACCGTCGCCAATTCGTCATCTAATAGATTGTCGAAAGAAAGCCATAGCCGAGAAAAGGCTACGCCAGATATAGCTTGGGTTATTCGAGATAGTAGCTGAAAGCAACGAACCATGCTTAAAATACCGACTTTTGAGAACTCGAGCTGCTAAACTATCCGGATAGATAAGAAGTCTCCATAATTGCTTTAGCTAACAAAGAAGTATTAAAATCAGAAATGTTCCGAAAACCCATCCCTCCGAACTTCTTAGGTCTACACAATAAATCCCATCTTTGCCAATTAATCCCTCTTCTATCACCATTACAAGACGCCCACCAGAAAGAGTTTAACGTTTTATAAATAACATCACAAAGGGATAGAGGAAGACGATAAAACGGCATTAAATACGTGGGTATAGACTGAAGCACAGATTTAATTAACACCTCTCTACCCCCCCAAAACTACGAAATTTGTTTTTCCAAGAAAGAATACGCTTTGATATCTTATCTTTGATAAAGCTAAAGGATTCAACCTTATGCCTACCGATTGATAATGGCATACCTAGGTACAGAGTCCAAAGAGGTCAAAGAAACATTGAAAAAAATATATAATTATCTTATTGAAAACGTAAAAAGCAGTTACAGTTGCCAAAAAAAATTTTAGTTTTTTTTTCTTAGAAGTAATAAAAATTAATAATATTGGTTAAGATTCTTAATGAATACTATTGGTCTTAAGAAAGAAAATTTTATATATTTACACACTTGATGCAAACAGTTCGGACTGCTTTGCTCCTAGCACAAGAAACTCAGTTTAGTCCTTTTACACTATGTTTGTAAACATCGGAAAATGTTAAATTTCTTTATTCGGGTCTTCTCTTACACAAAAAAAATAAATTGACTTGTTTATAAGTCAGTTCAATAAATACATATAGATTTTCTTCAAATAAAAGCCTAAACTGTTTATATACTTGCCAAACTTTCTTTCATATGCGTTCATAAATCACATTTTGTTATTTACAAAGAAATGAAGATGCGAGCACCGGCGCTTCATTTTAATGGTATGAGGTTATTGTAGTCATTGCAACATTGGTGCCTAAGTTCAACGATTTTTAAAGTCCAACGATATGGATTCTCACCAAAATCATCCAATTTTTAGAATAATTTCCAACTGCCCCATTTATATAACTAGCTAAATCACGAATTCAATTCACTTGAATCATTTGAAGCTTGTAGCCTCATCTTGTCTTAGCAGTCACTAATACGATGCTAAACTTGAACGGAGTATCATCCTTTCGGATCTCAAAGGAGCCATTGCCTTGCTCAACTTGGATCATTTCAAAGCTCTAAATTGTCAAATAGGGTCAACTATGCTCTCCATGTTGCGGTTGAACCATTTGAATTTGGACCCTATTTTCACACTATTTAAGTACCTCAAACAACCAATTGCTTCTAGTCAGAAGAGCTAACGTAATCAACTTCTAGATGAAAGATGAGCTAGAAAGAAAATTCAACATAGTTAAAATTTCCATGATCCGACTAAATCCAACCAAATTGCCCTAAACTTCTCTCAGCCAAAGTTTTGATCATCGGGATATAGTAAAAAATAGGAATAAACTAAACTACAAGTTCAAAACATCTTCTTTAGGAGGACTTCGTCGAACTCTTCCATTCTATATCAGTAAAAGATGCTCCGAATATGCTTCACGGAAAGAAACCACGGTGTTACGAAGATTGAACAAACAAAGCATTGGCAATAGAGTTAAAATTCGTGCATTTTCACCCAATTTAAACTGTGCTACAGTCTGCAAGTCCTAATCTTTGAGACCTCTTACTGTTCCAATGGGTACTATATGGCAATACAAGGCAAACAATGTCCGGAAATGTTAGACTGCCGACTAGAAAAACTAGTTGACCTTGATAATTCTGTTGAACCCCCAAGATATCCAGAGTTTGAAGCGTGGTCAGTCCTCTATTAAGAAGATAACTAAGAGTACAGCTAAATTACCCAGCTATTTCAGGAGATGAGTATAGCTCCACTGTCTCTTGAGCAATCAAAGTTGACAACACTACTAAACTGCTTAAGCCAAACTTCTGTGAAAAAATTGGACCCTAGTCGGTATTATATATAACGTTGAACTAGCATGTTTGTGATCAAAGTACCGTATCTAGAGCTAACTAGAAGATGCATACCTGTACTTTATCTAATGTCAATCAAAGCAGTTAATGGTAAAAAAAGACGGAGATCTCCATACCCTCAAACCACTGCAAAATTGTATGTCATTTGTCAACCGATTTTCATGAAAATTGTTGACAATAAGGATGATAAGAGGATGTGAAGAATCAAAGCAAGACAATAGTTAACTCTGAGTCCAACTGTGGCTGCCTCCCCTATAATAAGCACAATAAACGGCAGGAAGTGCCCCGGACAATTTATGATCTCCACAGAATACACAGGAATGGTACAAAACTTGCTCAAATGAAACTTTGAAATAAAAAATCAGGCTTCAAGGTCTTCAACTTAGGACCAGTATAACATGAGGATATCATTGAGTGCAGGCTGCTTAATTACAACAAACCTGGAATGTGCTAACTACCACTGGGGACCTAATCCTTGAAAAGAGCTCCACTGCAATGCCCATCTTTCTTCCCGACAAGCCCAGTAGACAAACAAAAATTAGTGCTATAAATAACAATGAAAAGATATTTACACGTAACTTTCTGGCAGTGATCATTGATTGATGCAATCATTGGGTTTATATGCTGAATTCACAGTTTCTAATGTTGGGTAATAGTGCTCATGATAGTTAATGGAAACAACTGTCTTCAGAATTTCAGATTTTATCACGCTACTCCAGTACCGAAACCTTTGGATTCAGAAACTAGTTATGATCATTTTCAGGTCCAAATTTACAATTTCCTGCGGGTCATCAGAATTACCATATCACTGAACAAACAGTTCCATCGCTGGGCAAACCAACTACAGATTCAAACAAATCCTGGAATAGGATCCAACTTCACTGCAGCTTTATCAAAGACTGACAATGATGTATCTGGAACCTGTGTTGTAGTAAAGCCTGCTTATATTGCTGTCTCGGTGCCAAAGCAAATGAAAACTGTCCTAGTTTTCTAATCAAAATCTTTCTCTCTTTACTCTTGACATGTCCTCAAAGCCAGCATCATTCATTACCTTCCCCGCACGTCTATAGGTTCCCTCCTGTTCTTCAAGGCTTCTTGGCCTTCTAGGCCCATTTCCAGGACGGTTCTTGATCCGCCTATCAAATTCCCTAGCACGTTGTTCATGAAACTCTTCTTGGAAATATCTAAATGACCTAGGTCCATCTTCTGCACTCTGATGGAAATTTTCACTATCAGCCCCATTAAAAGGCCTAAATGGATGAACATGGGCTCGTCTTTCATCAAACCTTTTTCTCTCTTCACCATTTCCATCGCCAACAAGTTCATGAAACCGGGTAGGCCCCCCAAAAAATTCTTCATTCTCCACCCTTTCTCGATGGTCCACAATATTAAATCTCCTATTGTTTCTAAGAAAAACTCGGCCATTTGGGGTCCTACTAGGATCCATTTCTCTCAGTTCATTTGGTCTAGCCATGTACAATGGAGATCGATTCCTCCTCGGCACCCTCCCTGCAGGAAAACATGCGTTATTTGGTGATCTTATTCTCTCCATCCTGTAAGATGGTGATCTTCGATGATGCAATTCAGGAGGTCCACCAAACCCATCCGGAGACCTTCTAGAAGACCATGGACCAGGAGACCGAGACCTAATTGGAGATTTTGAATGCATTTGAGGCATGCCCCGCTTGTGCAAAGCTGAGAAATTCCTAGTCCCTTGGACAAAGCGACCATCTAATCCTTCGAATGGGCGCTGAGGGCGTCCATATGCAAGCTGTTCTTCACTATCATCAGGAAATTCCCTCATCTGAAGTCCACGTGGAGTGGGCCCATCTCGAGTGCCAGGAGACCGCCTTTTTGAAGAGAACTGGCGGAAAAGCTGGGTTTCATCATCCAATAACTTTCTTCCTCCCCGAACGTTATTGCCAAATCCACCATCTTGTCCAATGTTGTAGTTCATGTTGTAATCAGTATCTGAACCATTAACTGCAAATGTATATTTACGTCTGGGAACACAATCTCGTTCAAAATTCCTGTCACTATGTGCAGAGTCAATCCTACTACCAATCCTTCCTCTACCACGGACATGATTCCATCTAGAATTTCTGGATGATTGATCCTGATACCTTTCTCTTGAGAATTTATGTGAGCCCTCAGTATATGCATCTTCCCTAAGACAAATTAACAGCATAGAAATCAGAAAAATATTAAAACGGATGTGCTAAATAGATAACAAGAAGTTATAACAAATGATCACCTCCCTCGAAGATGTAGTCTTTCTCCCTCTAGTGGCACATCAGGTAATCTCTCTCCCCCAGGATGTAATGAAAATGGCTTGCCTGATATTGTTCTTGCTTTTCCAAAAGAAGACAAGTTAGAAGCTATAGGCAAATTAATAATCCTACTCTGGTTACCTCTACTAATGGCATCCTCAGCTGCATCTTCAACATTTACAGATGTTTCTACCTTATGTAACACTGAGTCATCCTCCTGCAAGTCATTCATCTTAACATTCTCGGTCATTCCTTCAGGAGCAACTATCGAAGTTTCTTGGCTTCTACTAGCAGGTTGATCAGATGATTGTTCTGTCCCAAGCCTCTCATCTTTATTTACAGGTAAGTCCAGCATATTTCCTTGATTTCTCTTCACTACCTTCTTTTCATCAGCTGCATCACTTGATATGTCAACTGCTGATGAGTCCTCCAGAGAAGCATCCTTTTTGGAACTGATGGTTTTCCTATCAATAGTTGTATCCTCATCTACAATAGCATCTTTCTTCGCCTTAACAAGTTGCTCCATTGCGCTGTCCTTTCCTTCAATATCAGATGAACTAGGATAAAGATCACCATTCAGTTCTTCAAAAGTCAGCTCTTTATACTCAAAATCACCATGGCTGGCATCTTCTGTGTTCTTGCATACTGGACCTTCAACAGCACCATCTGGTTGTGATTCACAGACCTCTCCGTCCTCATAGTCATCTTGTCCTCGACCATCTTCTTCTACGTTCATAGGCACAGAATTACCGTCTGACTCATACTCAGAACCACAAGAACCTTCTTCTAGTATGTCACCTGACAAATTAATCTTCTCCTCAGCACACTCACCATTTTGCTGTGGAACCAGGGGAAGCTCATCATTGGATTTCAGTTCCAAGGGCTCTGAAATATCAGCAATTTTCTCATCAGTGATGACAGGTCCTAGTTCACTAAAACCTTTAATTTCGTCACCTCCAGAACCCACAGGTTGAGCACTCATTTCTGAAGCACGCTTCTCAGCACTTTCACATGATTCCTTTGGAGCCTCATTTTTAAAGTGGACTCCGATGGCCAGCCCAGCTTGTACAAATTGGTCCAACCCCTTGCCATGTTCATTAGTGGAACAATTAGATTTTCCTTCAGAAGCCTGACCATTCCACACATGTTCATTAGTTGAACAACTACATTGTCCTGTGGTATCCTGAACTTGCAGCATGCATTTATTCACCACATATGTAGAGTGTCCTTCAATGTCCTGACCCTGGAGAACATGTTCACTCGTCGAAGTACTAGACTGCCCTTTTGCATCATGACTTTGTAGCACCTCTTTGTCAGATTTTCGAGACATCCCTGTAGTCTTTAGAGTAACCAAATTATCCCCATGAATCGGTTCAGATTTCATTGATTGTCCAGGACTAGAATTTGGTAACTTCGAACCTTCTTGGGCAAGCTTCTCAACATATTCAGACTTCACTGGCACTGCTCTAAGTCTTAACAAAGACATCAAATTTGCTTTAGATCCACTAAGATCATTTTTGACACCCTCCTCAACAGGTTCAGATTTTACAATCTTAGAGTTAATTGTTTGGCTTCCTGATAACTCTTTGGGCAAGCTAATATTAGGTACAGCAACACGAGAATCTTTGTTAGCAGATAAGTTATAAGTTTCATGACGATTAAACAATTTAAGAGATGGACTAAGGCGCAAATGAAGAGAATCTTCAGCATTACACCGTCGACCTGTTTCTGACAATGTTCTTGTAATACCAGTTCTACATTCCCTCTCTCCAAAAAGACGCTTTTCAGTAGCAATATTAGGCATAGCCGCCCCTATTGACATCAAAGGTTTTGCATCAGGTATAACTTGACCAGAAGTTCCTTCATCTGCAGAAGCTTCCCATGCATCCATTGTAGTATTCAAGTCCCAATTGGATCTGTCAGCAAATAAATTACAAATGCTAGTATCTGATGGCACTTGATCTGCTTTACGCTGAAAATTCCTTTCACAATTGCTCAAAGACAAGTTCAATGAAAAAAACTCTATATTTCCCTGTTTCCAACTGCTATCATGACCATTAGTCTCTGAAGCAGAATGATGACTTCCTGCTAAACCTAAAGATAATTCATGGTTCCCAGAAGCAACAGATTTTCCTTTAGAATTTCCTCCTGCAATCTGCTCGTTACCAACATTAATTGTGGCTGCTTTTTTGGGTGCTAAGTTCAACAAAGTATCTGCAAATTTCACTATAACATTAGCATCCTTTTCTGTTGTCAGAAGCTTCTTGTTGTCAAGCTTAGCCAAATAATCAGAGTGACCCATAGGACACGCTTCTTCAATTTTAACCCTGGAGTGATGCACACCACTAGCATGCACCATGCTGTCAGACATTTTGTTTTTCTCAGACAAATCCTTCTTCTTTAAATCAGATAGACCAGAAGAACTCTCTCCAACAATAGCAATAGAAGGAGCTGTTTCCAGGTACAGTCTATCATGTTCTTTCTTCCTAGAATCATTTTCAGCCAGTACAAAAGAAGGATTTTCATGTGGAGGTGCAGATTGACCCACAAATCTCCTTTTCTTCATTGGAATACCAACAAGGGGTTTAATCCCAGTCTGAGTAAATATTGATGCAGTAATTATAGCGAATTGTAAGATTCTTAATTAGATATTTTGCAAGCACAAAAAAGTGAAAAACTGAACTCAAAAATTTCTGATTTTACCAGGAAGTTAGCAGATTTTTCTGCAACCACAAGCTTCTCATCATCATCAGACTTGGCCAAAGAATCAGATTTAAATGCAAAGCGAGCCTCCTGAATTTTAAAACTGGAGTTATTGATATAACCATTTGTTGGCACGTTATTCCCAGAACCTTTCTTATTTTCCTCAAGGGCAAAACCCTTATTTGTATCATACAAGCCCAAAGAAGTCACCGATGGTTTTGATTCCTGGGATGGGCTAAGATTTTGTTTTTCTAAAGCACCATTCTCCACCTGAGATGAAGATCGTTCTTCAGGTGTAGGCGAAGAAGGCCAAATGAACCTCCTCTTCTTCATAGGAACACCTGCAACATTAGCACTAGACTGGCCGCCAAGGGAATTTATTGAAGTCTGCCAATAGAAGAATAATCAGTCACGGAGAATGGCATTAGAACATTTTCTATCATTAGTTAGTGGTAGCTTTCGAAGAAAATAAACACCTCATTCCCTGCGACAGACATTCCTGCAGTGTCTTTATTTCAACAGCCTTCCTTGATATCTAAAGCGGCTTCAAAGTTCCACCGAAGTACTAATAACAAAATAAATAATGATCAAAATCAATAGTTTCCTGACAAATAGCTACACTAGAAAACCAAAGGATATACTTCCTCCCCAATCCAACAAGGAATTAGAAAAGAAAAACCATGATCAGTCAGCATTCAGCAATCAGGTAAAGCATAAACGATGGATCACGGATGACGTGATGATGCAAAGAAATACAGTCACAGTCGTCGGTTTAACAATAGATAACACCGGAAGTGAAATCAGACATACAGAGAAGTAAGAATCAACCATATAGGTCACAGTAAAAACATATCAAACAAAAAGCTTAGGTGATCAAACAACAGATAAGCTTCAAAATCCATACGCCAGTTAAGATCTCAAATTCAAAACACAGAATCAAATTTTCAAATCCAGTTTGAAAAACAAGGCACATTACACGAATTTTCTTCTCCGATACCCCAACAACCTAAAGAAAAAGAAAGAAAACATAAAAATAAAAACAAAATCAGTGAAAGCCAGAAAGAAGAAATTTCAAGGAAGCACATAAATAGAAGAAAAGAACCGAAATCGGAAATCAATGAAAGAAACTGTTACCAAATCGGAAGTCCGAGACGCACTGTCCTGATGAGAGAGGAAGTTAAGCTATTGAGTAGAGAGAGAATAGAATTGGGGAAGAGAGTGGGGGCTCCTTAAAATTGCTTCAAGGATTAGGGGAACAACGTGGAACCATCTTTCGTTTCTCTCTCTCTAAATAATTGAGTTGTTTTTTAACTTGTATAAAATATTTGTAGATTCTTTTATCATTATTATTTTTATTATTATGCTTGTCGTGGAAGTACTGCTCACGTTACCTAGCGGGACCCGCCGTTAGGGACTTTCGGTAAACGAACGAACACTTAATTAGGCGTGGATCCCACAGTTGTCTAGCCTTCTTTATTTGTTTTGTTTTTTAATGTTGACATATCTCAACCGTTGATCTTTATCTTAAAGGAAAAATTAAGTGGATGAGATGAGGGTTTGATATTTATAACTGGACATATTACATATAGGCCGCTCCCTGTAAGTGGGTCTTGAATAGAATATATACATATTTTTGTAAATTATATTGTTTCTATGACTTTATTTTGAATTAATCACCTAAAAGTAGATCTAATAATCATAAAAGATAAGTAAAATTTATTTTATTAAAAGTAAAATTATCTTGAGTCTTATAAGTTTATGTTTAATCTATCATAACCGAAATTTTATAATCTGTATATGATTTTACTATAAATACCCAAATTTGGCATTAAGTTGTGAACGAAAAATGATTATATTTATTTTATATTTTTATATTATATTGAACAATTATTTTCGACTTTCATATTTTAATTTAGTTTATTTTGTTTTTAAATTTTCAATAAATCATAATATATATTGAATAATTGAGTAAATTCAAAAAACATGTTATGTTGTTTGACACTGTTTTGTAAGAAAAATATTATGAATTTTTTTTTACAAAATAGTGTATATGGTTTTAAAAGTTACCAAAACAATGATTTCAAATTTGAAATTATGTTATAAAATAGGATAATCTTATCAATTTTGAACTGAAATTTCACAGCTTAGTTAATAAAAATATGATATACACTAGTATTATATATTAAAATTTGTTGAGAAGTAAAATATATTTTTAAATTAAAATGTGATGACAGTTTTTAAAAATCATTATAAAAGGAAAATCTCCAAAAAATTGCTCATTGTGATGTATAATATTTTTAATAATATAGTTAAATTATATATGTTGAATTGATTGAAATACTTTATGTATATTATTATTTTTAATTAGAAATTTGTTTTCCTTTTTTTTTTTGCTAACTTTTAAAATAATATGCACCCTTTTGAAAGAAGAAATTCACAACGATCATTTTACAAAATAGTCAAGCAACAATATTTGTTTTTGAAGTTTCTCTAAATAATTTAAATAAAAATTGCAAATAGAAATAAGATTTAAATACATTTAATATAAAATTTATCGCTCTTTTTTATTTAGTTTACATGTAAAATTTCAAAAACTTTATTTGTATGATTAAGGAACGTCATGTTTCAAGTCTTATGAGAAACTAATAAAAAGTATAAATGTAAGTGTAATGGTGTAAAATTTACTTCTGCTTATTTTTACTATCGGATTGGAAATGTCTCGAGGGAATAGTTTGGCTAACCAAACTATTCAACTCTATTTATAGGGAGAGAAAAATGTCGAATGAGTGGAGAAGAAGTACACTAGTACTTATATTTAGGGTAAACTTCAAAAACATGACATGTGGTTTCACTTATTATCAAAACGA
>CAOJBI011653482.1:0-24755 GCA_948277035.1 Euphorbia corollata
TAGCTTTTTAAAAACACACACTCTCTAAAGAGATAAAACAACAAAATTTTATAAAACAAATAAAACACATCTTGAAAAATTTATATCTATATATATATATATATATATATATATATATATATATATATATATATATATATAGTGCCAATATGCTTTGCTTTTCCCAACATCAATAACAACGAATCAACCACCTAACTTGAGATAGGCTGTTGCTGAACATGAATTGAAAGTAGGAAACATCATGAAAACAAATCCCTACCTACCTTCCGGAGAATATTGGCAAGTTCTAACTCAAGTTGGGAAGAAAGTTTCAGTTACTTTGTCCCTTCTCATCATTAGGTCAATGATGTGATGATTGATCCAATAATAATAAAAGACGAAGTAAGGTGTACTTTTGCTAAAAACAAAATCACTACCGAAAATATTTATTTGCTTTGAAGTTTATTCAAAGGAAATAGATCAACTCCATTTTCATCATTAAATCATTCTAATTTTGTTAACAATAAATTATCATATTCTTACTCTCCCTATGTCTAGAAATGGATATGTTTCTTTCGGACTGCAAAAGTTGTGTAATATAGAAATGGTATATGGGTTCGTTTTGGTTATTAATGCTTATTGTTATGATCACCCTCTCCTCTCAAAGGGAAATTATAGTATACATGACCAATACACGTCAAATAGTAACCGATCGACTAAAATATAGCAATCTGTAATAAACGTAATCCATTTAACCCTTCTTCTATGTCATTTTCTTTCCGCAAAATTTCTTCATTTTTCTTCCATTCATGTTTTTGTCAACTAAAAAAGCTTATCCCTTTACTTTATTCAACAACAAAAACCAGAAATTACGAAATTGTGCCTCACCGGTGCTCGGATCCTGACTACGTCACTAATTATATGTAATAGCATTTGCTTGCCGGCAAAAGTGAAATTTCACGGAAAAAAAGAATCAAATGAATTTAGTTGAATATATAACTGACTAATCTAAGACATCAAAACAGTCAATGGTTATTTTAAAGCCATGAATCATTAATGAACTTATTCTTTTTCTGCCATAAGTTGAGTTTTGGACATCACAATATGAAGTAAACATATTAAAAATGTCGAGGTTATTATTTTACATATATAAATGTGATTTGTAGATTTGGAAATATGTCCTTGCAAAATTAGTATTGATTTTGCTGGTTCACTAATGCGACTTGGTGAATGATAACTAAAACTATTAATGAATGATATAACGAGATTGAGAGATATTCTAGCCACACATGTAAACTCGAGATTCGCCGTGAATATATTAATAGAAAGAATTATGTTTTACAACTCAAATATTTTTTTGGTGCATGATCTATATTGAAATTACCTATTTGATGCTTGACGTATTCGATTTTTACTTAATTGATACCGGACATGTCAAATTTGTACAATAACTTGATGGATCATTGAGAATTGACAATAATATGACAATATATATATATATATATATATATATATATATATATATATATATATATATATATATATATATATATATATAATTATTTTAGGTATTTAGTGTTATTAGATAGACTTTATGTTGTATAACTCAAGATGCAAGATTTATTTATTATTTTTAACGGAAAAATAATTTCCTTATCTTTTATTTCTTTCTCTTTTTAACTATACCCGATATTAAATTGATTTGAAAAACTCCGCATTCCACGTTTGTAAGTTTGCTCGTTAGGGATGGAGAATTAGAATTTTTCTTCCTTGTATCCTTTATTTTTTTTCGTCTTTCATTTTCTTTATTTTTAATTTTAGAATGTTTTGTGAGAATAATCTGCATCAATTATTCTATCGTCCACTACACAATGATCATGTTTTTCAAACATGAATTTGTTGCTACATAACTCAATCCCGATAGTTTTAACAGTTGCATTGGACCTCCTCCGTCTTTAAACAAGATACTTGTTGATATTTCATATTAGACACCTAGATCTATCTCCATTCAACAAAATCGTTTTAGATCTGCAATACTGATTGATGTTATGAAGTAAGCAAGTATTCTTATGGTTGTGAATATTCGAAATCATGAGTTGAGGACTAAAAAAATATATGTTGCCGCGTTTAGTCTAGCTCAAGGGCTTATTTGACTAGCAGAAAAACCAAGTTTAGTGTTTTATGTGTCCAGTTATTATTTTTAGATTTGTATATGTCAATTGATATATGAACTATACTGCAGAATTGTTAGGTAGAGCATTTAATTCTTCGATATATATATATAAGGGAACTTATTTCATGTTTTGTCCACCATTGACTAAAGCTATTATTGATTCTAATTTCATATAATAGACTATTATTTAGTAAAAGATAGAATTCATTCCCGAAACAAAGAAATGAATACTTTAAAATAATCTTGGAAAATATGACGTAATTTTGATACTTTTGAATTTGTGGAAGGATTAAACTTAAAGTTGCATATTTCTTATATAACTATTGTTTTTTTTTTCATCTGGTTAACTGGGGTTTTTTCTCGATTATATCCAGATCTGCCCCGAATTACACATGGATTATAATAACCATGGTTTTTTTTTATATTAATAATAAAAGCTGAAACACTAAGTTATTTGTTGTTAGATATAAGTTAGTGTCATAGGATGTTACACTATCTACTTAAGTTAGAATATGAACATCTATCTATCTGGTCTATTTATCATAACCTCAATGTACATCTATGATTGACATTTGTCAATACAATAATTAATATTTCATTCTTGTTTGGAAATCAATTTATCTTCATTGGCACATATATTCCCATCATCATTATTTTTACTCTTAATTAGGTGAGCAGGTAAATAAGTATAGATTATTGATTGCCTATCCAATCACTTTTAATAATAATAATGATGATGATAAATAATTATATTATATTATATAAATTTATACTTTATTTATATGGTTCGATCCTTCTCTTTCCGAGTAACTTTATAATACATGACTTGTAATATTTTTCATAATTTAATTCATTAAATATGCATCTTTTTGTTTTTTAAAGAATGTAATAAGTATTAAATATTAGTGATAAATAATTTTATTTTTTCGATTTAAATATACCAAATTATAAATAATTTATTAAATTTGTTTATTTTTCTTATTTAGATAAGTATTTAATTCTTTAATTTTTCTTCTTCCAAAATTTTTATTTAAATTTTCGTTTTTCATTGTTGTCATTCATTTTTGGTAAGCAGTTTTCTTATTTTATAATTCATGAAACTGACTTCATACTAAGCTTTACAGTGCAATATCCATCCGCATTCACCTCTCTTGTTCTAAGTTTTCCACTTTTTAATTTTCCAAATAGAAAGAGAAAACATTAGGGATGTCAATAGAGCGGGGATTATCCGAAAATCGTGGGGATCCGAACCGTTGGGTGTGGGGAATAACCGAAACTTTCAACCGTACGGGCGGGTGTGGGAGAAAGTTTACCCCCGATAAAAAAACTCGGGTGGGTGTGAGTTGAGCTATCCCCGACCCATGGGGATACCCGCACCGCCCCCGATTTAAAACCCGTGGGTATAACCGTAACATACCCGAAATAATGTATAAATATAAAACATATTTATTTTTAAATAATATATTAATATAAATAAATTTTTACAGTTACTATATTTCTAATATAAAACAAAAAAATTCATGCCTATCAATATCACCAAATTTTTAATTATTTATCCCCACGGATTGCTACTGTAATTCTTGCCTCAATTATCTTTGCGTTGAAACTTTGTGTGAAGCAGTCCTTTGTTATGTTCAATTACTTGGGCTAACTATTGTTATTTGGATTTTTATATTATTAGTTGTTTAGGTTCAAATTTTGCTCGTATTAGGAAAATATAACGTATAAATCACTTCTAATACAAACGAGGATTTGGGCGGGGAATGGAATGGGTGTCAAAAAATCCCCGATATATTAAATGGGGAAAATCCGAAACCGCACCCGTAAATATCAGATGCGGAATGGGGATTACAGCACCCGCACCAAACCCGTCGACATCCCTAGTCAAGACCAATTATATTTTACCAGATAGCATTATTTATGTTAGTATTAACAAATTCTAGATTTTGAATAAAGAATTTCGTTATTCATCCTAATCAATCAACTTTGTCATTGTTGGAGTCGATGTAACATCAAATTAGCATGTTTGACTGAATACTAACTTGTCACGTCATTATTTTGACGTCAAATTTCAATAACAATTGCCTATTATTTTTACAAATAAAATACTAAAAAATAGGAAATAAACAGCAAAATTATACTAACATAACTAAAATAATAATAAAAAAAAAACAATTAGCTCATTCATATACACTTTAACATATCATTTAAAATGTAATGGGTTTAAACTTTAAAGGGTTATGCCAAATTTTACGGGCACATTGCTACCCCTAGTATGCCAACCACAACGCCACCAACTCGAGATATCGGCGTAAACAAAATGACCGCTTCCCGCAACCTAGTAAAGGCATCTATAGCAAGAAGTAACAGAAAAGCAAACATTTGTGATAAATCCCCATTGCTAGGCATTTCATGGTAATGCAAAATATACCACCTCTATTGTACACCCAACTGTTAGACTAACATACAGCTACCTATCTAGGAAAATTTCATTAGTTCACAGATCCCAGATTGAAGCTGCGAAATTTCAGGAAATTCACAGGGCTCGAGAGTACTGTCTAAACAGACTTGAACGCGTCAAGCACCCATTTTTGTATTAATATACACAGAAAGTATCACAAAGCTAGGAGGAAAGGAGATGAATTTTTAGAAGGCTTTCACTGAAAAGATATTGGTGATGAATCTTGTTAAGGAACTCAAGGCCGAGGCAGTGTAGGTGTAGAGGAGGATTGGTGATTTTGGCCATAGAATCCAATACCTGGTGGTCTGTAATATCCTCCTCCATTTGCACCCGCTTGTTGCTGCTGTTGAGACTGCATCGGCTGAGCCAATCCCATAGCAACATGTGGTGGAAGTGGTGGCGGCGGTGGTAGTGGATTAGCCCCATATCCATACGCCATCATGCCATTAGACTGGACATATTGATTTGATGAAGGTGGGTGTAACGCACCAAATGAAGCAGTTTGCATATGGTTTGCCAAGGGGGGCATTGACACGGCAGTTCCAGATTTCTCAAGTTTTTGTCTTTTTTCAGGGGAAAAAGTTCCAGTGAAACCACCACCACCTGATTTCAAGGCTTCCTCAGCAACAAGAGAGGATAGAACAGAGGTGAGCATCTGAGCAGAGGATGTCGAAGCAGCCAGCTTAGCAGCAACAGCAGCTGCAGCAGCTTTCTTGCTCTCCTCATCAGCAGCAGCAGCTTTAATTGGTGCAAAAGAAACCACTGGTTGTGCAAGTTGTGACTGAGGTGCCTGAATTGTGGTTTCAGGGCCAACTTGAGACGCCAACCGAGTTTTCAGATTGACAACTTGCTCAATTCTACCACGAGCTGCCTGCAACAAAAGATGGAACACATTCACAGTCGTAGAGATAAACATCTACTAAAGTGGTATAAAAATATGGTTCGTTCTTCCTCATGTTTAAGTTCAAAAATCATCTCCACTCGTCTAAAGACCAAACACGAAAACAATTTCAACACGGAAAATTTTTTGGATCTAAAAGGCCGTTGTTTAACAAAGAAGATCATTACCAGAGGCAAGAATTGATCAAGGGAAAGAGAGAAAAGGCTATTTTCAACACTAAACTGGGAAAATTCACCAATTGGGCTTAATTCAATTGGTACATCTACAAAGAGTGGGTGGGGATTACCAAGGCAAGGATCAAACCTTTGGCTCCATCAAATTCCATTTCTATATAGAAAAAAAACTGGAAAAATTCACAGATAGACGACTCAATAGGTCAGGAATGGTCATGGAAAAAGAGAGTAATGCTACTTGTTAAAATGTTAAAAGACTACATTTTGATAGTATATTTCTTGTATTGATAGCGAGGTAGGGTATATATTTAAGCATTACAATATTCAAATAAGGAACAAATACCTACAATTTCTCTGATAATCAAATCTCTTAATTAATGCTACGTATTTGTTTCCTAACACTCCCCCTCAACCTGACGCTTTGAGAAACAGATAAACATCCTGCAAAAACTGGATCCAAAATAAAAAAGAAAACCCACAAACAGTACACTTCTTGGCAGACTTCAAACAACAATCCAGATGGGAAACTAAACATCCCAACAATTAACAATAACAACAACACATAGGGTAGTACTCGGAGTACCCAATTCCAAAAGCTCGACCTCAAACTAAAAAGCCACAGAAAAGAGGAGAAGAAACATTTGAAGAAGAAGACTTTTTTTTGTTTAAGCAGAAGAAAGAGATTTCTTGAAAGGACATATCTAATTTGAGAAAAAAGAAAATGAAAAACAAGGGGCGAAGAAAAGAGAGTAACAAAATTGGTGAAATGAATTCTAAGGTTTGTTTTTAAGATTGAAAGAAACATAGAAAAATATCATGTAAAAGACTATAGAGACTACATCGTGAATATCTTACCTATAATGTATTGATAGAGAGGTAAGGTATTCAGATAAGAAAACATAATCAATCTAATCCATATAATTTATCTGATAATCAAATCTCTTAATAAATGCTAATTATTTGTTTCCTAACACTACTCAAGTAGACTTCACTAAAATGAAACAATTCTGGTATTCTACAATTTTCCACAGAATTTTCACAATTTACAGCCAACTTTCTTGACAAAAGCTTTTCACTTTCACAGAAGAACAGTATTTAATGATCACAGACTGGTCAAGTTGGGCTTTTATAACTTACAGCTTCAGTTCAACAAACTGAAGCATCAGTTATCATCTGAACTTTCTCCAAGTCTATGAGAAATTGAGAAGTCATCATCTCATTAGCTTTATCGCCCAGTATCCTTGCTGTGCTGTAAACCTTGTTGAAAAGCTTAGGCAATAATTTGTCCCTGCATTTCCTGCATCTGCTATTGAATTATTCCAAATAGAAGTCAATTTTAAAGCTCCGCCAATCTGTTTAGAGTCCATAATTTGTCTTTCTAACTTTGCTATCTGACAATTTTCATGTGTTGTACATCTTTCGAAAAGCTTCCATACTCCTATAGAAATCTTATATGGACCATTTGCTCTTGCTTCTTTATATTCTTTAAGGGGTTTTTCATTTCATTATTTATTTCCAACTAAATTGACATTTGTTTCTTGAAGAGCTTATATAAATACTACTTGGATGACTTTCGTTAAAGAGCTTATCAAACTACCTCTTCTTCTGCCAATATCCTATTCTTCCATTAACACTTCACCATCACCATCCTTTATACATCTCACTTGATTTTAGAAGTCAATTTCTTAAGAATAACTCTTGCTTCTCTTCTTTACACTTTATAGTTTATACATATTTGTAACTATCACTCACTGTAACCTATGAACCACTCCAATTACAAATCATTCTTTATACCTCCCCCACCTCAAACCAGGTCTCCTAGTACAATTCAATTCAAAATGTTCAAGGAGATGACTTGAAATTCCCTTGAACTATAGTTATCTTATTCCATATGCCATTTACATCACTATCCCCAAGGTCTAGGAGCCTGCTTTAAGTATCTAAGCTCAAAAAGCTATTTTCTATCTCCTATTAAGTTCCACCATCTTAAGAAACACATGTTTCTTTTTTCTTATTCCATTTTCGATCATGCACATCCAAAACAATCGGTTGATGTCAAGTGGTCAAATCTTACAATGGCTGTATCTTCCTTGTCAAGAGAAAGTTAATTTAACTGCATCTCTATAATGCGCACAGGTCCAACATCTAAACAGAAGGCCCTTGTACCACAAAGTTTTTAGGAATCTAGCATTTGGGGGCTTTTCTTTCTTTAAAACCCATCTTGGTAATAATGAACGACCTCATTAAAAGAGAGTCCCATGGTTTCCAAGAAGAGAAATAATTGATTTGAACCTTGGAGCAAAAACACTGCAGATCCTGCAAATTGAATTTTGGGGGATGAAAAATGGGGAATATTGTTGGACTTGCTCTAAGTGTTAGCAGGTGAGGTTGAACTCGAGACTGCAATTGAAAAAAGTTACTAGATGCATGCCCTATTAAACATTACTATGCTAGATGTGAGTCCCTATTTTTGAAATCATGCATTCATAATATTCAAATTACAGGCTAAT
The DNA here is from genome assembly GCA_948277035.1 of Euphorbia corollata. Lineage (NCBI taxonomy): Eukaryota > Viridiplantae > Streptophyta > Magnoliopsida > Malpighiales > Euphorbiaceae > Euphorbia > Euphorbia corollata. The sequence continues at coordinate 8,198 of CAOJBI011653482.1, forward strand.
AAAAACTCAAAACATCAACTCTTTTCTGAACTTATCCAGCCTTTTCCAATCTCTCCAATTTCGGTCTTCCTTGGAGACACGAACTCTCTAATAATTTTTTTTTTTTTTTGAATGTAGACTCCTAGCTTCCAACATCCAAACCACAAATTGCTTTGGGTAAGTTTCTTTATTGCAAACGTTGACAAAAATAAAGATAGCCCTTGCTCCTTTAACACAAAATTAAGGCACGATTCAACATTTTGTTTTCGAGGACAAGGAGCATCACACTTGGGCTCCACTGTAACATGTTAAAAGTAAGGAACACCCGGCAAAAATGTCGCAAAAAACCCATACATAACATGTAACAAATAATTTTACCACTAGTCACTTGACTAACTTGGAAAATAATTAATAACAAAAAGTTTATAAATCAACTTTGTATTAGTTACCAAAACTACCACATAAAAGAGATTTGCAAAGACAAACATACTGAAGGCAATAGTTTATGGCTATTGGCAACAATGCTAAACCAAGTATCTCCTATATTGATATCTCAAGGATCGAAAAAAAAAACAGGTATTGATTTACAAAAAGAGAAGAAAACAGATCTGTTTAAACATTATCCATAACATTTAATGTAATGTTATATTTTGCGCCAATCTTATTTATTTGAGTAATCTCTAGTATAAGGCATCACATATTTTTGCCGGTTCATCCACTAAATAGCAGACCACCTCTGAAGGCACAAAGAAGCATGACATTAAGCCACATGACAATTTCACACCACACAAACGTCTATATATATAATCTTTATAATGTTTCAAGTATCTCAAAACCAAAAGTGCATATCTTATGTGTTTTAATTTAGAGACGGTGGAGAAATCTTACTAGTAACTGAGAATGAATGAGGGCCTGCTTTGATTCCTGAGAAAGATTTAAACAGTCAGATTAGCAGTAAATTAAATGTAAACGACTAAGCTCATGTAAAGCAACAAGCATACTTGATCCTGAATTGCTTCTTTCAGCTGGGAAATCAACACAGCCCTGGTTGATTCAGCACTTTCAAGTTTATCAACACACTGCTGAAGGACATCTTCCTGAGTTTGTAACTCATCCATAAATGAAGAAACTTGTTGATTTCCTGATACAAATATGACAACCTCGTTACAAGAAGATACATTGTTGAGGAAAAAGAAAGTAAATTATTCTGCATCTCTAAAACAGTACACTGGCATCAAGACAACATTATTTTCTGGAAGCTATGACATTTGCACACAGTAAGATCCCAAATGGCTCAAACATGCATCACTCAAAGATAAGAACATTAAGGTAGCAATACTAGCAAACCAGCTTCAAAATATGCACTAGTTAACCAGTCTTTGTAACAAGAAGGAAATTATCATGAAGCCAAGAGTGATAGTTCGGCTCTATATAATTGACAACATTCTTACAGGACATGAGTAAAGGACAGAAGGCAAGACTGCTCAACATCCAAGAAAACAATTATGGAGACTACATCACTACAGGATTTTACCTTAATTTGAATTTAAAGCAGAAACTTTAAACTTCAGAAAGAATGACTCCCGAAACTGGAAACCGGGTAGTGAATATTTAAGAAGTTATACGAGGACAAGGAATAGAAGAAATCCAAGGTCTGATGGAACTCCCAAATAAACATTATATGGTCGACAAAAACTATGAAAGAACAGGAATGGTCACAAAGCAGAGAACATGTGGAAGATAATGATAGAAAACCTAGTTAAATGTGTCATCTTGTTCTCCAAGTTGAATGGCTTTCTACATATTTACCGAACTATAAAAACTGAACTATATTACATATAAAGCTTTATCCTAAAGCCAGGGTGCTCAAAAGGGGTAAGCGGTAGCCTCTTGCAGTTGTGGGAGATTAAATTTACAATCATATTCATATTGTTGATTAAGCTTGTACAATTAGTAAATCATCTGACAAAGTCGGCAGGAAAAAAAAAGTTTTAAACCTATTGTGCTATATGGCAAGCCATTCAGGGATTCAGTTAATCAAATGTAGAAAACAAAATGTAAACAGGGCGGCTGTATTTCCGTTATCTCATATGTTTCCATTGACAGACAATTATTAAACAAAAGTAGCCCTTCTATCTAACATCATTAGCACTCCAATTAGAAGCAACTTATATATAATAGAGCCGAAGAAGAAAATTTGTCATAAATACATTTGAAATAGAAGTGATTGCTGAAAGCAAGCATAGCAGCTCAAGAACAACCTTGGACATTGAAGCTTCTTACTTGGCTATGTGCTCAAAATTACAAATCTTTCGCATCAGAAACTATAAGGAAAGTTGAATTTTACCTAATGAAGAAGCATTTGCCATTTCTTCTGTAATATTAGCCACATTGGATACAACGGTACTACATTTGTTTAAAGCAGCTTCTTCGTTCGAATGCTCATCAATTACTGACTGAAATGCTGTTATGATCTTCTCTGGTAGACTTCCAACAGCCAATTTCTAATTTGAGATAACCAAGCAATGATAAGCCCAAAATCACAACTCAAACAAACATGATAATAAATAAATGAATAAAATGTACCCATTAGTGTCCAAGGAAATTTGTACAAAAATCTAAATACATACAAGTCTCACTGAGTTGGAATCCCTTTTCATTGTCTTGATGAGATTTGAGCTCTTTCCACTGCTCACTAATAGAGGAGAAGGATTCTTACCAAGCATTTCATCTCTAAGGCCCTGCCCTCGGGAGCCAAAAACTTTCCTTTCATCCCATATTGCAACCTGAAATCATGAGAACCAATCAAAATCAAGAAGAAAAAGACTCACAAATATTGAATGAGTTCCCCTCAGGTCTTGAGAGACAGCACATCTAACAGATCAACAGAACATTGCAGAATCTTTCACGGTATAACTTACTTTATCCTGTAGGCTTGTCTTATAACATCATAACACATATGGACTGGATCAAATGTTACCAAATTGATTGGCCCACTAAATCTAAATGGCTATCTGCAGTTACGTTTTTGGGTGACAGGAAAATACCCTGACATATAGCAGTAAGATGTGTGCTCCACCAACTCAAAAAGATCATTTAATGTTCACCAATCAAACCCAATACTCTTCCTTTAGCTAACTAGTCTCATGACCAGAACTCTAAGGCACTTAGTAGCAGAATATGAAATAAGTACCAAGTACTAAGGCAGTTCACTCAAATTTGAGCGGTAGAGTTTAGTTCAATTATTAGGAGCAGTTTACAGTTGTTTTAGTCACAAGGAGCTGTACCTACAAGTGCTTGGTGAAGTTCACAATACAACAGCAGATGGTCAGTATCAGATGTTTTTTTTTACTCTAATTCAGAATCTCTCATAAGCTGGTAACTGGCTTTTGTTTATATTTAAACTATACTACCTTTCTCAAATTTATTAACTACAAAGCATAAGGTGGCGTAAGGTTTACACAATGGCTATTCCATGGAATAGTCGTACAAATGAATGGAAATTATGAAATGTGATGGACTATTTGTATGGATTCTTCCTAGCTATTCCTCATTTCTTGGAATAGCTATTCCATGAAATGAGGAATAACTAGGACTAGCTATGTATCCCAATGCATATAGTGCATCACATTTCATAATTTCCATTTATTTATATGGCTATTCCATGGAATAGCCATTCCACAAAACATGTCATAAGAGTTCCGATTTAAAAAACTAAATAAAACTTATAAAATAACAACATATATCAAAACAATAAATATCATTAACATATTTGACAAAAAAATCTGTTCAACGATTTTTAATTTCTAACATAATTTGACTGCTATATAAAATAAGTCTTAAAATAATCAATAAAATCATACAAATATTTAACTTCTAAGTATTCTACTATCAAAAACAACTATCAACCGTAACCAACAGCCAAACCAAAAACACTACCCGTAAAAAATCAAATAGTTAATAAATAGATTAAACAAAACCAAATAATTAATCAAACTTCAGATTTCAGTTTTTGTTCATAACTCTCAAAACACATACTTCAATTAACAGACCGAAAAGTAAATATAGTGTTCCTATTTCAACATAAATAACATATATTATCCACTCGAAGTGTTTTCCCTATAACAATTCATGGTAATTTATAATTTACAATAATGAAATACATTTCAATCTTGTAAATTCACAAACACAAAGGGGATAGAATAGATACACACACTTTATTAAAAGGCTAATCGATGATATTCAGCCATAATTTTTAAAGTAAAGAGTAAAGACCTAAAATCCATTTTAAGCACACCCTTAAGTTGCAGTCATCAACCAATACACCTTATTTAGTTAAAATACAAAATCATAAGAATCTTGCATCGTATTGTTACTTACAATAACAATTACAATTTTTACACGAAAGCATACAATGCTACTTAACATGGACGTAAGGTTCTTTTCGTATATTAGGTTTTATTGATTAATTTTCAAGATTATTATTGAACTTTTTGAAATTTATTATTTAAGGAAGCAGTCAAAAACTAACAAATAAAAATCTGGAAATAATACATTAACCAATTAGTAAGTAATTCCTCCATCCCATTTTATTAGTCTTTTGGGAGTTTTGCCCTAAAATTAAGAAATGATTAAAAAAACACTTAATGAACCTTTTTGTATTTTATCTCAAAGATTAATTGATTAATAAAAGTCTCCCTCCTCCTAAACTATCTTTTCCTATGTAAATTAACCTTTTGTAATTATCTCAAAGATTAATTGATTAATAAATAATATTGAGATTCAAATTAATAATACGTAAGAAAATTTAGGTCAAATTAACTGCACACAGTTATGTTCTTCATCGATTATTTTCATTCTTCGTCAATTTGAATCACTATGTAATTTTTCCAAATTAAAGAGAGTAGTGCAGAAACTCTCCATGGTTTCCTAATTGTAGTTATATGATTATATTATATTGGAATTTATTGTTATAACATAACAAAAGAAATTCATTGTTATGGATATGGATAAAATTGAAAAAAGAGAAATAAAATATATCCCTAAGGAAAAATAGATTTGAACAAATGATCATTTTATCTTCAGAAATAAAAAAACCCTGCAAACCAGCATACTGTAAAATACGAACCAATTAACCAACAACAAGAAACCCTAATAAGTGCTACAATTGTTTCCTAAAAGACATATTCCTATTCGACAAGTAAATAAATGCATAAATCGACGATGGAAGATTAAGGGTTAGAAAAGAAAACAATTAAGAATTTACCAGTCTTGTTACAGCATTCTTTCCATTTTCTTCACCGCTTTCATAGACTTGTTTGAGAGCTGTTGGAAGAACTTTCCAGAATTCATTCACAAACTCACTACCCTTCCGCCTACTATTTTGTAAGATATCGTTAGCCAGATACAGAAAAGAGACACGTTGCTCTTTCTGGGATGATTTAAACAATTTGCCCCATGTTTCAACAATCTGTCTTGCTTTCTTTCGATGCAAAATACACCACCGAGATAATGCTAAAGTAAATTGTTAAGGAAATGAGAGTTATCACACTTTTCCAGAATATATAAGGTACATGCAAACATATAAATAAAAACAAAGAGATTGGGTGTGTAAACAAATATAACAAAAACATATTGGATAACCATGTAACAACCGGCAGCTAATATATCATCACAGGTAAGCTTCTCTCCAACTATGGATTAATCATCGTATCCTAAACAACTAATCAACAAACTAGTTTAGGAAATGTTAGTCGCGGGCTAAAACAAAACATCAACAGAAAAAAAAATAATGCAAATACAAAAATTACAAGGTTATTCGATTAAGAGTATATACAAAAATTCAGCATGCTGCTGAATGTAGCAATGTGCACAACTAGTACTATGACGCCAAAAAAAAACTTTCATCCATAAAAATCAACTGAAAAAATAATAGTGCGAATACAAACAGTACAAGGCTATCAGACTAAATGTATATATGAAAAATTCAGCATGCTGCTAAGTACAGCCACAAGCACAACTAGTTCTATACAATCAACTAAGCCTTTATCCCATACTAGGTGGGGTCCACTTTATGGATCTTCTAGTGCCATAAAGCTCTCTTAAATGCCATAAAATTTCAACAATATACAACAAACACATAACTAACTAACCACAACAAATACTATGAGAGTACATACAAAAAAAGTTCCACCCATTTCATGACATCCATAAACATTGAACTTAACAAGAGGAAGTGGAAAATACCAATATGTACTTGGGCTTGACAACATTTGTTAACTAGGTTTGAAAAAACCGAAACAAAATCCTCAAACTCAATTGTTTTTCCAGCTACTCAAGGACCATTTTCTTAGCTCAGGTCAGCTACATAGGACATAGGCTTGCATAAACAACCGACATACCAAATAAAAGTTGGTTAGTGGGTGCACCTTATCAAGAAACAATATTTAGGTGATACATTTGGTGTCAACAAAAAAAAAACTCTAAGAAAAAAGGTGCTAACCAGAAACGTAAGCTTTAAATAATCCATAATGTGCCAATGTTATCAATCAAGGATTTCATTTTCAAAATAAGCATCATTACAAAATCATAAACCAAATTCATGATTTACACAGAGAAGACTAGAAGCAAAATTGCATCTATGTAAGTGCTGCATTTGTGTCGAATTTTCACAAAGAAAATGCCAATAGAGCATTTAATCTCAAAAAGGTAAAGTACATTAGCTCCCTTTTAAAAAAACTCTCATTCTTGGAGATAAAGCCTGGTAAAAAAAAGAGTATATACAGATGCTAAAACAAATATATAAATAAGTGTTTTTTATAATCAAAATGTTCACATATGCCAACTAGACAACCTTCCAAAAGTTCAAAATACAACACAGAAAAATATTATAGAGGCCCAAAAATTTAATGTACTTAAGACTGAAAAGAAAATTTATTTCTTTATGTACACACCATTTTCTCCATTTGGATAAATTATTCGGTGGAAAGGATAAGATAAAAATATCATAAGAACCTGGAACATCGCAGGATCGTCATCAGATTGCCCAGATTTTGCAATTCAAACAATGGAATGGACTAATGCAGAAGAAGATGAAAAGGCTTAATTTGCAAGTGCAAACATGAAACACCTAATCTAAAAATTATGCTTCCGGACACACATTGTTGCCATCAAGGCCTGATCAAGCTATACAAACTGACAATTTGTGGAATGGTATAGTGAGCTTTTGATAATTCAGAATAATAACTTATATGACAAAGAGCAAGAAGGTTTTCAAAGTGACGGATACATTCAATGCTTTGCTGTGAGTTATTGAGTTTAGACAACTTCTCAGCCAAAATTTGTGCATCAAAAGTATCACTGCTCATCCTGCTGCTTCACAGGTTTTCACATATCCTGCATAAATCCCTGTAACAGAGAACAAAAGAAAAAAATTTAAAGTTAGGGCAATTTTTTCATTTTTTGTTTACTTTTATGTTTTAAATCAAAATAAAAACAGACAGAAATAAGGCAAATGTATGTTTTCAGAATGAAGGGAAGATCTAAACCATGTAACACATACAAAAATAATCTGCTATAATGTAATAAAGTGTTACTAATTGAACAAGACAAATGAAGTAACTAAATTCTTCAACTCATGCTTCAATATTCACAAACAAACAGAAACTAGAATTTACTTATTAAGAATCTAAGATCATCAATCAACAGGAACAACTCAGTAGCGGATGCTGATAAAAATCCTTTCAATTGACTCCCAATATAAGCTTACTCAATTGAAACTACTAATAAAACTCGTGCTAAAATTCCAACTCTGCTAAGACTGAAATCTTCATTCAATCAGAACTCATCAAGTTTATGGTAACTAGCCAATTAGTCAATCAGAGTTGCCTCTCTTTTCCAACTCAGTATAGATCAAAGCAATGCACTTAATTCAATCTAGACTTTACAACAATAATTTGTAGTATTTTCATTTCATGTATACAAGATTAGAAGTAGCATTTTCTATAATAAACATAAATCAACATTCACGTTCCAATATTGAACACTATCTAATTCATTTTGATCCAATTACATCAAAAGCAGTGCTTTCAAAGCTACAATTATACCAAGAATATATAAATGATAGTCACCGTGAAAATTAAAGCAATTATCAGATGATATACAATAACAAAAATTGTGGGAACCCCAAGTCAGGCATATCTGAAAATGCAATGTTGATGAATATGATAACAAAGACAATAATAATGATATTAGCAACAAAAAAACTGCCAATGATGATGAACAATGAACCACGATGAATAGATATCATCAAGCCAATCCCTTTGAGCGACGTATTCAACAGTAGGAGCTATCTTTCAAAACATAAAGATGAAACATAACCACAAAAGGAACATTCAAGAAATGGAAATACTTGTTTCATATGCATTAGCTATCAAACAATCAAGAAGAATATTCTTGCCAATTAAAGTAGGAGGATTCTGGACTAAAGGAAGTAGCTCTTATTGCTTTGTGGTTTTAAAGCTAATCACAACTAAACCTCTGCAACACAAAAATATGCAAACTCAACATATAAGTGTGACAACATATCTTCGCTGCCCAAACATACGTGTTTCAAAATACCCAAACCCAATTTTTAATTTTATCAGTTTCCCTTTAAAAGTAATGAAGAACCTCTTCTGGAAATCTAGAAATTCAAACCAACAGACTCAAGTACTCAACTACAAGTAGAACGTTGCACAATTTCCAAAATCAAGCAATTATAGGGGCTAATTTCCTAAAATTCCTTCAATAACAGTTGAACTGAACTGCGGACACACTATTTTCCACTTAAGAGTAGAATCGATGACAAAAGATAGACAAGAACTTTAGAAATGCTTACGTAAACTAAAATAGCAAAATTCAATAAAAGTCACCTGATAAAAAGGGTAGGCGTTAAGCGAATTAAAGAATTGGGTTCTTGAATAGAGAAGACAGAACCCTAGAAATGTAGAACTTTTCGATTGCAGAAGGAAAGAGAAGCCCAGAGCGAGAGATGTGGAAACATGTCGTAGAGAGAGAAGAAACGATACAATACAAAATTAAATGAAACAAAATAATTTTAATTCACTACAAAAACAATAGATATTAGTCATTAAATTGAAAATTTAAAACTTTTTTTTTTTGTTATTCAAAAATTTTATTGTGTTTAAATTTGAACAAGTATTTCCTTGTTATGCTAATTTAATTGATTTATTTTTTCAGTTAAGTTTAATTTAATGGATATTGATTGTTTATTTCAGTTATTTTTTTGATTAAAAAATATATTCTATTATTTCAAATTAAAAGTAATATAACTCTAATTAAAGGTGGAAAAAGTTTTTATGTTTATCGAAAAATCGGCTGCTTTAACTTATAACTTTAGAGAATAATTCGAAGATAGACAATATAAAAATACTAAAAGCACATAAAAAGTAACAAAAAAACACAAACATATTAAATTTGCTTTTGTAAGACATTATTCAAAACTTTACTTAAAAAAAAAATTAAACCTTTTCGTAACCCTGGCTATAACATATATAAAAACTTGAAATTTGCTATATAATTTAACAAATTTAATTGGATTGAGTTTTTACTATTCAAATCATTAATTGCAAAAGTTTACCAAAAATAATAATTTATAATCTATCTTTCAAAATGGATTTATTGTTTATTTTCGTCTCGCATAACATATTTTTTAATTTCGTATTTTGATACCAACAATAAAAAATTATATACATAATAATAAAATTATCTGTTTTAAAAATTCTCGTCTTTTCTACGACCGTCAGGTCTTGCTTAGACGCTATTTTAAGAGGTTGGTGTTCGACTTTTCATTCATACGATGCTTTCAAGCGTTTGGTCAATTTATCACTGCATAGGCACCGCTTCATCCGATTTTTTCTCCTTAAAACAAATTTTCAAGATATTGATATTTATAATAATCATAATTCAATTTGTTTAATCCACAAAACATTGCTTGGTTAGTAAAATAATACATATCTAAGTGTATAAAAGTCTCGTTTTGACGCAAAACAGGAAACAATATAGTTTAAGCCACAAAAATTATTAACTTTGAAATAATACGTATCAAAATAAAAATATTTATAAAAAATTAGTTTTGTAATAAATTTTTAGTCATATGCTACAACAACTAACAAATATTTTCATTTTATAAAATGTTTATTGGTATTATTTGTTTAATAATATTTTATAGTATAATTTAGATTTTTAATCGAATTAATAATTTATCAAAATTTAAATATTTAAAAAACAAAAAATACACAATGTTGATTAAACATAAACATCGATTAACCCTTGCCTAAGCCACAAAGGCCCTTTCCGCCCAACTAGCGCTTTTTAAAACACTATTAAAAATTTTATAAGTCAATCGTATCTGTTAAATAAATTTGGATTTCAAAATAACAATAGAATGTAATAAATCGACCAGTGATAATAATTTTATATGAACTTGAAAAACCATAAATTTGAATTTCATTTATAACAAATTTGGGTATTATGTAATTTAGGACTTACACTTACACAAGTAGCTTTAATTTATGATAGAAGACTTGGAATTTTTCTTGAAGTAATCTTGTGTGGTATGGAAATAAGCAAATTATGTTTTTTTTACATGTTGAAGTAACCTTGTCGGGTATGCAAATAAGCAAATTATGTTTTTTTACATGTTGGATGCTATAAGCTTATATGAATTGGGACTTCCACATATGGTTTTAGTTTTATCATCAAGAGTATTCAATGTTTCGATCTGCTTCTTCATTACAACAATTATTATGTTCACCTTTTTCTTTTTTTGGATGAGTTTGTAGGTAGGGCTGTAAACGAGCCGAGCTGAGCCGAGCTGAACATGAACATTGGTTGTTCAAGCTCTGTTTATTACATTATTAACAAACTTGAATCGAGCTCAAACTTTGGACATACCGAGTCCGAGCCAAATTCGAGCTTTCACCACATATAGGCATTCCCAATTTAGCCCCAAGCATTTGTGTGCGTCTTGCGAGCTTGCTTTAAGTTTAGATCCTCAATTTTCAAAGGTAGATCCTACCATCTAACCTTTTGGTTGTAGGCTCTTACCATGCGTTGCTGATTTATCTAGAGACAATTGAGTGCTGCCAAAAGTTTCTTGTCAATTAAGTTCAATTTCTCATATTTTGCTTTTGCCCATTCAGCTTCTGATAATTTTGCTTCGAGAGCCACTCTTAAGGATTTGATTTCCATCTCAATAGCAAATACTGCTTATGTACCATATACAATAGCAATTGGAGTCTGCATCATGGGAGTCCTAACATTTATTATATGTCCCCATAATGCGAAGGGTAAGTGATCTATCTAATCTCTATAATTAACGACCACCTTCAACAAAATTGATGGATTTGTTTGTTGATTCCACTGCTTCGTTATCTAGTGGTCTGTAAGGTAAAGAGCGATGATGCTCAATACCAAATTTTCTAATCAGATCTTCAGTCTCTCTTTGGAACTATACTTCATTGTCCGATACGATATGATGAGGAATGTCGTATCTAGAATGTGTTTTTCTATGAATCGAGCCATCTTCTTAGTTGTAATATTCATATAGGATTCTTCCCCAACCCATTTGGAGAATTAGTCAATCGCTACAACTATGAATAGATGTACGTTTGATGATGAAGGTTTTATCACTCCGATGATGTCGATGCCCCAAGCTGAGAATGGTAAAGGTATGGTCAGATTTTGTAACTCCATTGGTGGTAGATTATTGATATCTCCGTGGATTTGACAAGCGTGGCATGACTTAGCTTCTTGGATGCAATTGGCCAACATGGTTAATTATAGTTACCTCATTTTTTGAATTTTCTTGACTAGCATAATGTCATTCATGTGCGGACCATAGTCTCTTGAATGCATTTCTTTCATCACTTTCTTGGTGTCTTGCTGAGTTAAAAGCTTCAACAATATTCCGTCAGATGATCTCGAACAGTTGCCCCTTTACTAGACAAAACTGAACAACCAATCTTCTTAATGTGTTTCTGATTGAATCTATAGCTTCTATCAAATAGTTGCCATTTTCTAGATACTTGACAATGTCAATGTACCATGGTTCTTCGTCTATCATCGAGATAAAAAAAATAGGGATTTTGATAATTCTATAACAAGCGGCTTCATTACCTGATCTTGGGGTCCTTCCTACATTCACGCTAGAGTGGCCAGAGCATCTACTATTTGATTCTCATCTTTGGGGATGTAGCTGAATTCACACTCACTAAATGATGTTTTTTTCTCTATATATCTTCTAGGTAAGGTATGAAAGACTCTTCCTTCAATTCCTTATCACTAGTGACACACTTAATCACCAAGGTAGAGTAACCTATAATTTTGACTTTATCGGCTTTCAGATTTGTCAGCTCAATCATTCCGAACAAGAAAGCTTCGTACTTAGCTCTGTTGTTTATCGTGAGGAATTCTAACCATTTTGACAAAGGTATTACTCCTTCATCAAGTGCAATGATTATGACTCTCATGCATGCTTCTTTCTTATTCACAGCCTCGTCAAAGAACATTGTCCACTGATTCGGTCCTTTCTATACCTTGGCTAACTGCTCATTTGAGAATTCCAAGTTTTCTAGATACTCGAATTCCAATGGCTGATTTGCTAGGAATTCTACTACTGCTCTTTCCTTGATAACCTTCTTGGTCACATACTCAATGTCAAATTCAAAAAGTAATAATAATCTAGATAGTCTTCCCGTCAATGAGGGTGTTTGGCAGAGGTATTTTATCATGTCAACTTTAGCCACTGCTTATATCCAATAGGATTGAAAGTAATGTCAGAGCTTCTTGGTTAGTCATACCATTACTGCACATGTCTTCCAGACTATTATGTTGCGAGTATCGTACTTCAGTAGTTTTTACTGAGGTAATAGATCATATATAGGAATGGGATCTGGACCATGTATCCAGGACCCGGTCCAGATCCGTGGATCCGTATCCGTTTTTTTAAATATGGATCCTATCATTTCAAATCCGTTGGATATGGGTCGGATATGGATCTAATAAAAAAATATGGATACGATATTAGATATTTTTTACATATCTAGATCCGTGTGTATTATATAAATATTAAAAAAGAAAAATGATGACCTAATTATACCTAATGATATATTCCTTGTTCCTCCTAATCCTAACCTATATTATATATATTTAATTCTTTATTCTACATTGTATCTCATCAGTTACCAAGTACCTTATTTTTAAAACGTATATGGAATAGATGTTAATGTTGAACTTTTTAAAATTTTGTGTTAAGTTATTTTTTATTGCAAATTAATTAAGACAATAAGTTATTAGAATAAATCAATGTCTTGACTGGTGATATTTTAATATGAGTTATCACTTGAATTTAATTTTTCATAGATTCGTTTTGGACCCGGATTCATGAGATCCATTGGATATGGATATGAGGTCTAATTTTATAGATCCAATGGATCTGGGGCGGACCTAGATTCTATATATAAAATTATATATGGATATGGATATATGAGGATCTGGTCTAGATTCGACCTACGCCCATCTCCAATCACATGTTCTTGTTTGTTTCTGTGTTATTGCACTAAAATTACCCTTATAGAGGTTTCCTCGATCGTTAAATAAAGAATTAAATGCTTCTGAGGAGTTGATGGTTTTATAATCGAAGGATTGACTGAGTATACTTTGATCCTTTCAAAAGCTTCATGACAATAGTAGTCAGGCGAGCTATGAATCGATTAACTTACTAGAGTGAACTTAAGAAGCTTTTGACTTTCTTCTCTATTTTCAGTGCAGACATCTCCTGGATAGCCTTAATCTTATCAGGGTCCATCTCAACGCCCATTTAACTGACTATATGGCCCATCAATTGCTTGATGTGACCCCAAATACACACTTCAACGGATTAAGCGAAGGTTGTATTTTTCTATCCTTGTGAGGAATCTGTCCAGTACAACATGATGTTCTTCAAGGATATTTGACTTCACTAGCATATCATCCACGTAGACTTCTACCTCTTTGTAAATTAGATCATGTAGTAATGTGGGGATTGCCCTTTGATAGGTTGCTATTCGCACTGTGCGCTTAGCCGAATGACGATAATATTAACTATTGGCAATATGTAATCTAGCACAGGTCGAGTTAGAACCGAATTCTCTCAAAATATTCATAACCTTTAATTTCAAAATTTATTTTTCTTAATACTTCAAACCCTACATCTGCATAGTCAAAACAGTCAAAATATGCCTAAAGTCCGACAAAACTATAAAATGCAATTTTGAGGGCTTAAACCTGGCCCGAGCCCGACCCAACCCAACCCGCATAACGAACAGGTATAATGTTTTAGGGCTTAAACCTGGCCCGAGCCCGACCTAACACTTTTTTTTAAAAATGCCTAACCTAACATAACTTATTTTTAAATACACCAAACTAACTAAATTAAATTGTAAATAAATAAAATTTTAACCATAAACATATTAAAAATTAAAAAATTTCTAAATCATACAGACTCTAACCTAACTTATTTCATTAACCCTAACACTAAATTATAAATAATTACATTTTTATTATTAACATATTAAAAATTTCTAAACTCTAACCTAACTTATTTCATTAACCCTAATAATAAATTAAATTATAAATATAATTATTTTTTTATAAAAAATTAAAAAAAAATACAAATCTAACCGGAATTTCCATCACTGGCGACGGAAATTCAGAACAGATTCAATTGGCAGACCAAACAAAACGAAGCAGCAGATCTGCTTCGTCTCTTACCGTCGCTGGTGAGACGCCAGCGATGGCAGGAAACGAAGCAGATTTGCTGCTTCGTATCCCGGTAGCCACCAAAACGAGGTTGTTTTCCGGCCAGTTTCATTTAAAAAAAAACGAAACTTACCTGAAACGTCACCGACTCCTTTCCCCGTCGTTTTTCCATAGATAGTGAAACGTTTGCAACGAGGGTTGAAAGGAGGATTTTTTTTTTAGTTAAATGAGTTGAGGGGCAAAACGGGAAAGAAATGAAAAAAGGGCGATACGAAGTAAAAAGAAGCGGCGCGTAGCAATTCAATTTTTATTTAGTAAAAATAAAAAATATTGTATTTTGTGTAAAAAGTATATATTGAAATTGTAATTGTTTTTACTATTCATTTGATTTGTTACTTGCCTTTTTTATGTATAGTAAATTATCATTTCATTTAATACTTAATTTTATATTTGTTTAACTGTTACATGACAACGAAGGTTCAAAATATCGTTATATATACTATTTTGTTCAGAGCCCCAAAAAGATTGGGACGTGGACCTTCTACACGTACGTTGAATCAAATATACATTCAATATAACTCAATTGATAACTCGAGAGGTTTTGGATTCGAAACCTAACATGGTAGATTGAGGCTCTGTTCTCTTCAACTTCTGAAACCTGAACTGAACTTAACTGAACTTAATGAACATGAACTTAACTAAACTTAATAATAATACATTAATTATTAAAATAATAGTAAAACCAATAACTATTGAAAATAATAAATAATCAATATTAATAATTAAAAATAATATTAAAAAATATTAATTAATTATTAAAATATATAATAATAAAATTAAGTACACGAAGTATAATAAAACTAGTTTTAATAAAAATATTAATTATAATTAATATAATATAAACTACCAATTCTAATATATTATGGTGAATAATTATTAATATAAACAATAATTATGATAATAATTATGTAAATTTAATAATAAAAAATAATTTTAATAACACTAATAATAAAAATCTGTTATACAACGTAAAACCATTTAATTATAATTTTATTATTTAAATAATAATTATTGTTGAATAAATAATAGTTTTATATTATCTTTTAATTTGGATTAAAATTATTATTAATTATTAAATTATAAATAATAAAAATAATAAATATTTTTAACTAATAAATATTTTCGTGTTATTGTCTCATATCACATTTTCGAATTAATCAATTTTACGATTATAGTTAAAAATATCATTATGTTATAATGAGATTCAATAATTTTATTATCTTAATGATACTAGTAATCGTTACTATATTTATAATTATTGTTAACAACATTGTTTAATAATTATTTTTTTCATATTAATATTTCTATTTTTATTGTTATTATAAATTTTTATTAAAGTATTAATTATAATCAATTATTAAAATTATAATTAACTGAACTGAACTGAACTTAGTAGACATTAATTGAATTGAACTTAACTTAACTTAACTTAACTAAACTGAAATAAACTGAACTTAGTGGATCTGAACTGCATTAAATTAAATCGAATTTAACTGAACTGAACCAAATTGAAGGTGAAGAGAACGGGATCCGAGTTGTACTTAGTTTCCCAATATAGTACTACTACCTTCATAGGCAGTGCCAACAAATTGTTATCCGATTACCAATCATTGGCAACTAAAATTGGGTAGCGGGTTAAGTGTTCAATTTATATATCTTATCATTTACCTTGCTCATTTTATTTCAATATCATTATTTTGCTCATTTCTGCCGATTA
>CAOJBI011654593.1:0-12380 GCA_948277035.1 Euphorbia corollata
GAACCACTGCGCCAACCCATTTTTGTTAATGACTAAGAGTTGCGACAAACGCAGAGGGAAAAACCGATTGAGGAGGAGAGGCGGAAGCGGCGAAACTGGAGAAGTTAGGGTTGACGAGACAGGGGAAAAGACAAAAGTCCCTATAAAAAGTAAATGTCATTACAAAATTAACCTAACATTTATTAAATAAGGAAAACTTCAAATGATTTCAATTATTATCAAAACGAGGATTTTTATAATTTGGAGGATTTATTATCATCTATTATCCACAGAAAACTCAACTAATTACAAATAAATCCTCGTTTTGATAATAAGTGAAATCACATATCATGTTTTTGAAGTTTACCCTTATTTATATTAGTGATTGCTACGAAATTAATTTTTTTTATCTCTGACAATTTCTCCAAATTACTACAAAATCAAATTTGTAACAACTATGTAGTATCTAATATTTTTCCGTTACAAGACAAGTTTCGTTCAAGAAAAAAATAGCAAATCATTTTTTACAATTATTTTATTCATCACAAAATCATTTTTGCAACTATTTATAAATTGTGACAAATTAAATATTTTTAGCTATATCCATTATTGTCACTGAAATATTTTTGTTTCAAAATAAATTTATCATCTCAAAACCTAATAAATTATTTGTAAAAGGACTTTTTAATTGTGACACAAATAGTTTTCGTGACAAAAAAATTGTTGTAACTTATTATAAATTTAATGTTACAAATTAAGTTGTAACAGAAAAATATTATTTACAAATATAAGAAGTTGTCACAAAAAGAATATATGTGACGATTTTATCCTAAATTTTCACAAAAACTAATACTCGTGACACTAAAATTTATCGTAATAGATTATACACTTTTTGTCACAACTATTTTTTTGAAAGCTAAATTATTGTCACATTTGATGTGATTTCTAGTAGTTAAAACATGCATTCAATTTTTCATTTCATTTTATACTTTCTCACTTTATATGTTGGATAATATAACATCATTGCAAAAGAAGGCATAACAGTAAGAAGATTTCAGGTTTGTGTTAAAGCCCTGGTGAGTTTAGGCTAGCGCACGAAGAGAATGTGAACTTGAGCCTTTAAGAAAATAGGCCAAAGAATATTGCATTTAGATAACTATATATATATAAAGTGTTACATGTGAAAATAAGTTAGCTAATAAGTTTCATAAGGATTTAAAATTTTATATATTGAATCGGAAAAGTTGATTCTGTTAATAACTAATGTTTGATAATATGAAATAATGTGAGGGATATGCATGCTTTGAATAATAATTATTCTTTAGCATCGAAAAAATGAAATTGCTTCCTTTGGGGATATACTGCTTTAACAACAAACAAAATGCTACAAAATAGAGTAATATTAATATATCAACAACAACCGACTAAAGATTTAATTTAATTGTACCAACCAAAGAAGAGTTTGCTCTTTTGTTTTTCTCTTTTTGAATTTGATTTTGAAATTCAAATTAAATAGCAATAAATACAACAAAAAAAGGGATCTCATAAATGAGTTTTTACAATTAGTAAATGATAAATTTTATTATATGCTTGAAAATTTATTATATCTTCCTGTTTTTGATGGGTTGGTGGCTTAAATTAAATGCTCATATTTATTTCTTCTTCTTCGTTGTGTCATTAAATAATGGTGCTTTCTTTCATTGTACATTCTTTTTCACTTGCAGAAATGTGAAACACTCTCAAAATGCATAATTTCTTTCATCACTTGAAGCTCTCTTTCTCTTTGCATCTCATTGCCAGTATGATGGGGTTTTTGGTTTCGTATTTTATCTTTACTTTTCTTGAAGTTAAAGAATGCGAGATATTGGTGCGGTTCAATCTGAGAGTTGTGCTCTTTGTTAGAGCTATGCTATTTGATTGAGCCGTGCCAATATCACGTGTGCATTATTCGCTACTCTGTATATCCCTTCAATATTTTTACATTACATATATTCAGTTTATTGATTCGTTTGATTATTGTTGAAAAATGGAGATAAACAATTGAAATTCTTTAGTTTCTAGCAGTACTTCACATTTTTACTTCATTTCAGCTCACAATAGATTACATCCTATAGGTGTATTTATATACTAAATGAGAATGATCTAGAACAATATTATGAAATTCAAAAACTACCTTAGAATGAGTTCAAATGTCAAGTTCAACATATCTTGTTTTATGGTAATTTATTTTTTTATATAATGGTTTTTTTTTTCTTTTATGTTATGTTCCTCACTAGTTTGTTGGTGTTTATTATTACTCTGGTTTTAATTCACTTGATTTTGGATTATATATTTTGTTATATGGTGTGTTTCATGATATTGAGCAAATTATCTGGAACTCCAATACATGCCGCACGTTGAAATATTATAGAGCCTAAATTATCATTGGGATGTCTCATTATGATCAGCACTTGAAACAACATTTTACGTTCGATGTTATGTGAATATTTATAAGTAACTCCAAAATATATAAGTCAAGATTGTTCTATAAATATAATAGAACAATCAAATTAATACATTTGTGTAGAGAGACCCTTTTAAATGTTTCTTGCTGTAGTTGGTGGAGAGAAAAAATTGGTTCAATTTTTTTCTGGAATTGATCTTTCATTCTTCCCAAAGTCCATGAACTTTGTTTTTCCTCTCTTTCGACAAAATGATACTACAATTATGTTCATCGTTTTAATTATTTTTTTAAGTATTAATTGATTCTTTTGAAGAGTTAGATAATTTTGTTAAATGAGTGAAAACGTAAAATAGACACCTAATTCAAAGTTAACTATTTATTAGTTATACTTGTTATAATATGTAAAAACTTAAGAAATATTACGAGATCTATTATTTCTTTTTACTTACATCTCACTAATTATGTAAATCACATTATTCATCAATAATTCATGAATTAATTAAAGACTATAATAGTGGCAAATGTCTTAGCCTAGTTGGTTAAGACATGAAGCTGTGACCTTAGAGGTCACAGGTTCGAGACCACATTCGGGTGGGGTGGGGATAAGGTTTTCCTTTACTATTATTGTAAGTCCAAATGAGGCAATTTTAAAAAAAAAAATTAAAGACTATAATAGTCTTAATTTGAAAAATATTTCAACTAATTAATAATGCCAAGAAATAAAATACAAAAAAAAAGTATACACAGAATTTAGTCATCAACAAGTTTGAAATCAAGGGCCCGTATTTTCTATCACCATATGTGAAATCAATAGCTAGTTAGAAAAATTTTTGTAAATTCACCGTACTTGATACTTAATAATATTTATAAATAAAATAGCCCCCTGGTTAGGAAACAATCCCCCACATTTTTCACATTTTTTTGTTTCATTTATGTCGAAAGCCGTTCATTTTTTCGATTTACCGTTTTAGAATTCTTTGATCGTCTTTTTTTTTATCTTTCAAACTTCATCCATTGTGATATATTTTTTCAAAATTTTTTAATAACCGTGTTAGATTTTCGTTAGAAAATTATTATGATGGATTTATGAAATCTTATGACATCGAACAATTGATAGAATTCAATTAGATTCATGTTAAATTCTTTGTAATTATATGAGAAATCCACTTTTATGCATTTTTATTAATATTTAGGACTCATTCGAGCTGTTTGATAACCCTTAACTAGAATTCTAATATATTCATGAAAGATTATGTTTTTTAGGCAAGCATTTTTGCATTTCCGAGAACCCCTTTTGTGCATTTTTTCATGATACTTAGGACTACATTTGAGCTAATCATTAATATTTTACTATGTTTCTAATAGATTTCTAACACATTTTTGTTTAAAGGGGAAACGTTTTGCATTTACGTTACATGTATTAGAAACATAGTAGAATTATGGTACAATAGTAGAAACTTACTGGAAACATTATCAGACATATATATCATGTTTCTATTAGACTTTTAATAGATTGGACAAATTTTCAATGAAATATAAGATTTTTAACAGATTTCTACTATGTATCTAACATATATCGAATAAGGGAGAAACGTTTTGCATTTACCTTAAATTTAAACATGGTAGAAATATGGTAAAAACGTCTTTGATACTTGCCTTGGACTGTTTTTTTTTTAAAAGCTACAAATCTTCTAAACAAACGGAGCTAAGTAATGTTTTTTAAGAAAATTGACTAATCAAACTTACAATAATAATAAAGAAAAATTTTAATAGGGACTTGAACATGTGATTTCTAGAATCACATGTTCATATGTGTAAAAATCATATATAGTCAGCAAAAAAATCCTATAAAACGATTTTGCTTTAGCAAATGTTCATATGTGTCATTTTAAAAACAAGCAGAAAGGAACTTACTAGCTTCAAATTGCAATCCCAAGTATCTTCTGCCACTGTCCATATCCTGATATCGGATTTCAATTAATACAAAAGGCATCCAACAAAAGCAATCACTTCACATTACAAAGAATTGCAACCTTGCAAAGATGCAGCACATGTAACCCAATTCATCAGAAAACACACTCATTTTCAGCTCACACTCAAAATGAACATGACTTCTACTGATCTTTTTAATTTTGGGTCCAATGTGATTTTGTTTTTTTAAGATGACCAAGTCATTTATAATCAATGGAACAAAATTTACACCACTAATCCAATGATACCCAATGATTATAAAGGTAAAGTATGGTTAATTTAGTGACGGTTAAAAAAACCCAGCATGTTGAAGTTGGTTTTTAAGTATCGGTATGAACAAGTGGATCTGGGGTAACTAATCGCAGAGAAACTCGTAAATTGGTGACATAATTGGAAACTGAAATGAAATTTGTTGACTTTTATACAATCAATTATCTATATTTATAATGTTTAATGCTCAATTACATAAATCTGTTTTTAAGAAATACATTGAAATATATAAAAAATTGAATTTTATTTTTTTAAAAAAACAAAAGAATCATATTTATTCTTTTATATAAAGAAAAAACTTTTGTTATTTTTATTTTTGTATTAAAAATGTTTCATATTTATATTTTTACATATATTTGTTTTCCTACCTATTCATGAAATCTTATACCTGGTATAGTAGTGGTATAAGGTCTTTACATAATTTTTCTCTATTAATTTTCATAAATATTTTTAAAATACCAGCACCGTTCGAAGGTTTTATATACGTTATAAGAGCTCTTATACTCATTTTTTACTATCTTCTATCATGGTCCTTTACCTGATAAACGATCTCTTTTACCTGGTATAAGAGTGTTACTAAGCTTTATACGTTGCACGAGCTCTTATACCATTTCCTTCTTCTTTATTCTTTTTGTCCAAAATAATTGCAGAAATTTGGTTTCTAGTCCCAAACTATCATTTTCATTAAACTCATTTCATTTCTCCATGCTTAACTTCATTCAACCCAATTTCATTTCTTCGTCCTTAACTCCACTCAAGTTCAACCAATTTCATTTTTTCATATTTTTAGCTCCGTAAACAGTTCATCTCATCTCTCAACCCCAAGTTCCTATCATTTGCATTTCTCCTTTTCAAAACTCTTTTTACCCAACAAATTGGCGTTTTCATGTGTTAATTTTGGATTTTTCATGTTGTGCTTTCCGATGGAATATCCGCTTCTCACTCTTCCGTCGGTTGTTCATCAGTCCGTCACTCTCTCGAACGATCGAATCCTCCTACAATAGGTTTTCTAATTTCAATTAACAATCCATTTGGGTTAATTTAAGTAAGAAATTTTTTAATTGTTGATTTGGTTGAAGAACATGAACGGCGTTTTCTGATGTTTTGGTGAAGAACATGAATCGGGTTTTCTATTTGGGTGTGCTATATTTGAGTTTTTATATGCAGAGTTTGTCTTTCATTTGATCATCATGCAATTTCATTATCTCGCCATGCGATTTTTGATGATGGTGGTGGTTCCGGCGAGCTTGGTGTGAAAGAGGAGAGTGGGTGAAAAATGATACACTTTTATTTTTCCTATAATTTTTTGTTCACTCGCTCAAAAATTCAGAACTCATCATTCACTATGTCATGTCAGCATCAGAGTACTTTAACACTTTGAAACTTAGGGGATACGCAGATGTTTAGGGACAAGTTGATGAGAGTTTGGATGTTTTAAGTCGAAATTAAAACTCAATGGTATATGTAAACATATCCAAATTAAGGAAATGGTATTGTATTATTTTAGATTTTTTTTTTCATGGCATAACCAAAAGTAACGAGTCATAGTATTTTGTTTTCATAAAGATAATACATACTTAACACCATGAACTTGACACATTTACTATTTGCATTCTTAACTTTGAAAAGTCTTTACCAGTCCCTTAAACTTGGTAAAAGTGCATTTATCAGCCTCGTCAGTGCTATGTGTCACACTATGATTTGTTTGACTTTTCAAATATGTCAATTTTTTTATTTTTCTATCTCCAATCAGAATGTGACACGTGGTACTGAGGGGACTGGTGAGTATATTTTTGCAAAGTTTAGGGGGTTTGTAGAGACTTTTCAAAGTTAGAAGGGGTACATTATAAAAGATGTCAAGTTTAAGATGTTAAGTATGTGTTAGGCCTTTTTTATATAAATAAATTTTTCTGAAGATACTTAACCCGGACCTCACATCTTTCAGTGGCAATTGAGTCGAACTAATATGTTCTTTTTGATGGAGAATTAATGCGTTTAATTAATAGGGTAAACTTCAAAAAAGGGACTTGTGGTTTGGGTCTTTTTCAAAACGGGTCTTGTATTGGATTTTAAGTGTCCCAAATTGCCCCTTGTCACGTTTGAGATCCATAATAGTCAATACAAGACCCGTTTTGAAAATGATCCAAACCACATGTTCCTTTTTTGAAGTTTACCCTAATTAATAAGTTGGGCATTGTCGGCCAATTCAGTTATTAAATTAATAAGTTGGGCATTGTCGGCCAATTCAGTTATGGGTTCCTTAAGAAACTTAAATATTGGCTTTACAACTTTAATATTGGGCCTAATTTATATAAATGAGAGGATGTGGCCTGCTCCTGACTATTTCGAGTCAAATTATTATAATTTGTTACCAAGTTGTCTAACATGAATTTGAACATAATAACATGCAGACAATAGCAAATGATCATAAGAGTAGATTGGTGGGACGAGTTAGTGCCAAATGTGTTTTTTTTAATCACACCAATCAAAAATTGCATGTGAAAGTTTTAATAAATTTGAACTATTACTTTATCATGGTACCACAGCTAAATTGATGAAAGGATATAAAATATAGCTTCCATGTAAATGAGTTATAAGTTATAACTACGCAATTCAGTAACATTTTTTTATTTAGTTTCACGTATCCTTAAATAACATGTCTTATACTAATTAGCGAATTAACAAAATTATCAAAAATTGTAAAAACCCACAAAACAATTTAGAGTAGTGATTTTGATGCAATTTAATAATATGGGAAGCGTGGAATTATGCAGATTGAAGTGCATTGCTTTGCTGTAAAAGTGATATAATTTGTAGCATTAAAAATGTTTGTTAAAAGCCCATAATCACAAAGCTATTAACTTTTTACATTTGTTTTCACCAAAGAAGCAACCACTTAATTAGGGTTGGTAATGGAAGGTATTGTACTTCAAATATAGAAATGGATATCCATTGAAACACGAGGTCCCAATTCAAAATTATTTTCCTTTTTCATCAAAACCTTACCAACAAACGACAAATAATTATCAACGCTACCACATGGTGTAGTGGAAGACCCACTTTCATAATCAATATATCATATCGAGGATGCTATTTTTTCAGGTTTATAAACGGCATCATATTTTAATAAATTGATTTTAAAAATCCATTTTCATTTATTATCACTAATAAAAATAATATCCTTCATTACATATGTTGATTTTCTTAACTTTTTTTTTACCTGAACTTAACTGAATTAATTTAAAATTCAAGAAAACATTATCGAACTCTTTCTATCAAGTATAATCATATTCTATCAAGAATAAGTTACGATCGGTTTCCTGAATTGTCAGATGATAATAAAAGAGTTATTAAGGAATGGAGAGTGAAATGACTGATCCATTACAATCAATTGGATAATCTTGTCGCTAATGCCATCAAATCATGTTTTGAATCCAAAAGGATTGAAAGGTTGTAATCGCAAACATTTTATTGTATATTTGTCATATAAATAACAAATGTTTTTAAAACCGTACCGGATATTATATCGGTGAAGTTATTGGTACGCGGTATACCGGTATAACCGAATTTTATCGGTGATTCTACCGGTTTTATAATTTTTTAAAAATAATATTTCCGGTTTAACACGGTTTTTTTCGGTTTAAACCGAATTTTTCGATTTTTTTTACTAAACCAGTTTTTTAATCAAACCGACCGGACCTTTGGCCGGTTCCCGATAAAACCGGTTGAACCGGCCGGTCCGGTTTTCAAAACATTGTAAATAACTACTTGCAAACAATTTTAAAGTTAGGATAAGGTATAAAATAGTTCTTGAAATGAGTGAATGCAGAAGCTTTTGTTGTAACAACAGCATCATTTAATCGTATTGTTTGCCGCCATAACAGATCAAAATTAACATTACAAACAAATTTTAACTCCACACTTTTTCAGATTCGGCCTAAAATAACATTTTGCTGGTTACTATCTAATGATAGCAATATTGTTAATTTGTTTAATTTTGAGAAATATAGGTTTTTTTTAAGAGGTTGGATTTCAAAACCACCACTTTTCATCTAAACTTTAACACCTTAAGAGATGTATCAAATGAATTGCCATTTTGTTTTCTTTTGCTTTCTATAAGAATCAATCCTTAACTTCTCACATTAGTCTTAGTAAACCATTAAAATTGCAGAACATTGATTAAGTCGCTAAACTTATTAAGTACCCTTTAAATACCTTTAACTTTATCATGCCTTGTTAGTTCCCTGAATTAGTGTATTTATTCATTATTTTGAACTTAATAAAAAGTTTATATATAAAAAAAACCTTTATGAAAAGCAAAAGCAGCCAAATTGCAAGATAGAAAAATTTGAAACAATCCTTTGCATATATTTCCAGTCACAGGTAGACTACATTCCAATTATCCAAAACAAATTTTCCAGGCTACCAGACAAAATCTCAGAGCTGCCATAATAACAATAAACTTTTCCTTGTCATCCTAAAACCACAGCAAAAAGGGCAGCTCTGACAATATTAAGTACCATAATTAACACCAATAATTAACAATAATATTAATAGAGCTACTACATAATGGGACCCTTTTCACTATCACTAAACATGGTTAGCATATAATTATCTATCAAAATTCAAAATAACTAATTAATAAACTCACTCAGCTGGGTTTTTTATTTCACTCAAGAAAACCTGTTTTGGCCAGAATTGCATTCCTCAATTTGCTAAGATCTCGCCCTTTGAGTGTTCTTCCAATTCCTTCATAAACAGAGGATGAAATCTGAGTCCCTGCTAGCTTTTTTGCAATCCACTCATGGGGCGGAATCAGTTCGTTATCATCATCATCACTATCACCATTGCCATCATCATAATCTGCATCAAAGTTTTGAACTTTATGAGACCCATTTCCATTATGAAGCATAAAATTACCATCATCATGATCGTAATCAGCCCATGATCCCGTTCCTGTGTTTTTCCCACAGATTTTTGACCAGTCAGGAATGTTCACAGAGGCTGACGATCTTTGACCCAATTTGGCTTCAGTTTTTCGTTTTGATGAAACTTCTGGAATCTTCCTTGGAGAGCTATGAAGCCTCTGCAAAGAAGAAGAAGAAGAGGAGGAGGAGGAGGAAAAAACAGAGGGATTGTAATGGCCATTACAGTCCCCTGATTCAGTTGCAGTTGTTGACCATACATCTTCTTCGTCAAATTCTTCATCTTTTGTGAAACAAATTCTACCCTTTGGGTTCCAGTTTGCCATTGAACAAAAACAGAGTGAAAGGAGGGAAAGGAAGAAAAGGAGAGAGCTGTACTTGAGGAAAATAAAAACAGAGTATTTGGCAGAGTATATATATAGAAGGGGAAAGTCAAAGGACAGGTCTTTTTCCTTTTAAGTTTTTGGTTTAAGGGAATAATTAGAAACATTTAAAAGGAAAGAAAAATAATGGATTGGAATATGCTAACATGTTTGTACTCTATCTTGGAATAATGATAACAATTCAAGCTGAATGATAGGGACTCTAACCTAACAATAAATCTTAAGTTTACCCTTACCTATTACTATTTTAAATTTCAATTAAAAAGCTGAGAGCTTTATTACCGTTTTGTGATTGACAAAATTAAAAGAGAAGAAAAATGACAAAACCCAATAGAGGAATGGCGCCACAAAGGTCACAGCTTTCAAAGGCCGTAAAATGGTACTGGACTGCAATAACTGAAGAGAAAAGGACAATAAAAAAACGAAACTTTAAAGGCCTAATCAAGCCAAACCCCATATGGAGATGATGATAATGATGGGAT
Organism: Euphorbia corollata; assembly: GCA_948277035.1. Taxonomy (NCBI): domain Eukaryota; kingdom Viridiplantae; phylum Streptophyta; class Magnoliopsida; order Malpighiales; family Euphorbiaceae; genus Euphorbia; species Euphorbia corollata. The sequence continues at coordinate 10,454 of CAOJBI011654593.1, forward strand.
TGGATGGGATTTGATAAGAATCTCAGTTGGCACAGCCTGGCCTGCCCTTCTGTGTGTATAGTATAGCCTTGGTACATAAAAGAAGAAAAAAACAGAGCACACAGTAACAGGTTGGATTTTTGGAGGCAAAATTAGATGCAAATTTAGAAAACCCAGAAACAGAAATCACATCAAACCACCATATATTTACAACCCTTTACGGCAAAAACCAAACTTTACATCTATAACCCACTCTAATTGCATCTTTTGTTACCCACGATAACCTTCTCACCTCTTATTCTATCCCCCAATTTTCTTTTTACCCGTCTTTTCACACTGTCTTCTAACAAGTGTTTCTTTTAAGGATCTTTTAACATATGTTTAGGTTCAAAAACCTGCACCTCTTGCTCAACTTTCAAAGATTAAATTACATATTTCTTTCTATTTCTCCAAACTACTTTCGATCAATGAAATATGTTACACTCGTTGTCACATGCTAAGTTTTAAAAAATCCAACAAAATCCCAATTTAACATGTGTTATATACATTAAAAAGATCACAAAATCAAGAAAAATATCAATTATTAATTTTTCTTTTCAATATTACCATCCTGTGCACCTATGCTTTTTAATTAAAACTTTCTTTTCATCTTCCCTGAGACACAAACATGAATCAAGTTTTTTTTTTTCTTCTTTCCATATCAGAGTTTGGTTACAAGTTAAACCTAAAGAAATATAAACAATTTGAGATAATATAACACAGAAATAAACGCACCTAATAGTAAAATAGTTAAATATCAGAACTTTCAAAGGCTTGTTCTTCATCGAACGTTTGGTTTGAGCAAGTCCAATACAAACCCTAGCTTGAGCATCCAACACATGCAGTCTGATTTCGTTTGGGTAACTTGGAGCTCCGATATTGGATTCTTAACATCCAAATTTCGGAATCCCCAATGGATCGATTGTTGCAGAGTCTAGAGCAGCTTCGGATGTCAAACAGGATATTCGTCCGACCCCACTGACGAAAAATCTGATTGGATCGAACAGAGTCATATAATTTGGAAGCAGGCAGAGTATGAGGCATCTTCGTCCAACCACCAGTATGTTGAGTTCTCCTCTTACGGGCTCTATTCGCCCCTTAGAGCCACACTAGATTAGCTTCTTAGCTCGAGGTATTGCGTTATTTTGTTTTTTTTCATCTTCCTTTAGTTGTAACTTCAATTCATTAGTTATCACCAATTGAAAGGAATTTGGGATTAATGTTCGTTGATGCTACTCTTGTTATAGAATGGTGGATTATTGAGTATTTTTCATTCCTCTGGACCGTGTTACCCGATGGGTGTTCATTCCAGCTACTGGTTATACACTAGCAATATGGAATTTTCACTTTTATCTCCTGTTTTCTTCAACTCGAAGGATATGAATTGACTTGAATTATCTTAAAGAAATTCGGTTATTTTGAATTGAAACACAAGTTTGTAGATTGAGCAGAGCTTTAAAGGTGGCATCCCGTTGTTTTCAATTCTTTCCCGTCTCTTTCCCTAACGACGGCGAGGTCGCTCCCTTGGAATGTTGTGGGGTCGGTGAAAAATAAAAAGAAGAATCCGCTATTTTTTAATTTTAATTTTCATTCAATTTAACTTTTTGACCTTTTCAAGACAGAATTAGTTAATATGCACACTTTTTCAAAAAAAAAATAATTTTAAGAACTTTTTCAAAATTTAAGTAGTTACAATAACATCATTAAAATTTAAGGGTACGAGATTTTGCGGGTCTAAATTGGGGTATCGGGGTATCTTTTATACGTTAAGTCTATAATATATTTGTTATAAGTTAAAAGAATAATAGAAAAATGTTATTAGATATATTTTATTGTGTTTAAAGAGAAAATTGTTAATAAAGTGTAACTCAGTTAACAATACATGTTGAGTAAATTAGAAAAGAACAAA
>CAOJBI011658206.1:0-13408 GCA_948277035.1 Euphorbia corollata
GCGGATATGGATTTATTATGTGTACACGGATCCGGATCGGGTCCAACCTAGATCCGGTCCGAATCCGGCCCGTTGCCATCCCTAGTCTAGCCAATGCCTTCATCCACGTTACTCGGCTCTTGTTCTCGCGAAGAAACAAAACTCAGAAGACTACTATCCAAAAGATCGTGTTGATTGGAAGGTTGCTGCCAAACCGTTAGTTCGAAATCGACGACAACTTGGTGAGTTTCAATTTTGTTAGCTGATTTTTTTAACAAAGTTCTGGACTTTTTATTAAGGACTTATTCAAAGTTATTTATATTATTATAAAACTTAAACATAATCTTATACATTTCTTGTTTTAATTAAAAAAATGATTGTAAACCGAATTGAATTTAAAATATTAATCTCTCTTCTACCACCTTTATCTTACCAAACTTCAAATTCTACCACATTTGTGTGCTTAATGTGTATTAACTGTCATAAATTTGCTTTATTTTTATCTTCAAAGTATGATATTTGTTGTTGTATATTTATATGCAATGCATTATGTGATGCTTTTTTTTAATAATTTATCATTACTTTCTATGTTTAAATTATTGGATCAGCTATCACAATACTTATTAAATGAATTTTATGTATAAACCAATTTTCGAAAAAATAACGAATATATAGTAAAATTGCTCTGATACCAATATATAAGATTGATAAAAAAAACACTACATCAACATTGTTTTGATAAGTTAAAATATACTTAATTATTTTCATTCATTATATGTATAAAAAATAGATTAGTGGGCCATTAATTATGACGACTGGTAGGTAAACAAAGTCATCATCGCGTGGGCTTGCGTGTTGGACGTGTGATTTCTTTCTTTTCCTATACTTTTTAAAATTTCTTATGCTTCACCGGCTTTCGTCTTTGATGAATAATAATCACCGACAATTTTCAACCTTCGTTTTCAAAATTGGCTACTGATCACTTGGTGCTCCATTGCTACAAAAATGGAAAGAGTTTTGTCTTCAAATTTAATGAATTTTTGTTGCTTCATTTAATCTCATAACTTGCAAAACTCTACTATGCTTCTTCATCTCTCTCAAACCTTCCACTAAATTTCAGAAAAATGTATCTATCCCCGTTAGCCTAGCCCAAGCCTGAGTCTACGTTACTCGGCTCTTGTTCTCGTGAAGAAAGAAAGTCCAGAAGACTACTATCTAAAAGATCGCGTTGATTGGAAGGTTGCTGCCAAAATGTTAGTTCAAAATCGATGACAACTTGGTGAGTTTCAATTTTGATAGCTGATTTTTTGTAACAAAGTTCTGGACTTTTTATTACGGACTTATTCAAAGTTATTTATATCATTATAAAACTTAAACATAGTCTTATAGATTTCTAGTTTCAATTAAAAAATGATCCTAAACTGAAATGAATTTAGAATATTAATTTCTCTTCTTCCACCTGTATCTTAACAAACTTCAAATTCTACCACACCTCATTTTGTGTGCTTAACGTGTACTAACTTTCATCCATCTGCTTCATTTTTATCTTCAAAGTCTGATATTTGTTGTTATATCATTTATATGTGAATGCATTATGTGATGTTCCGTTTTTAATAATTTATCATTACTCTATATGTTTTAGTTATTGGATCAACTTTCACACTACTTATTGATGTCAAAGGTCTTAGTTATTCACAAAAAAAGGAAATTTAAATTTACCCAAATCTATTAAGATTTAGAATTGTGGGACTTGCATTGTAGGAAAATCCCATAAAGCAAGTTTTGGTAACTCTAGTAATACTTCTTCTTGCTTCCTTAAGTGTGTCCATCAATGATCTTTGAGGATCTACATATGTGTCTCAATCTTTGAATTGTCCTCAATATTTTGTGTCTTTCATTGATATTCTAGGAAAGTTTGGGTTTAGTTTCTTAAAAATAAAAATGATGTGTTTGAAAAATTCGTTGAGAGAAAATTATTAGTTGAAAACCAATAGAATTTTAAGATTTAATTTCTTGAAACTGATAATGATCTTGAATTTGTTAACTTTGAGTTTAAGTGTTGAAAATTGAATAACTAGACATAGGGTATGCTCTTATACACCACAACTAAATGGTGTAGGAGAGACGTATAATAGAACCATTATGAATAAAGTAAGATGTATGATGTTTGAATCTGGCTTAAGTAAAAGGTTTTGACATACTGGATTGTTATTTGATCAATATATCTATTGCCTCTGTTATTGATTTTAAATGTCCTAATGAAATATGGTACAATAGGCCTGTTACTTTTGACCATCTTAGAGTCTTTGTTATATTGCTTATGTTCACAATAAGGAGTCCAAGTTGGACCCTAGGCCTAAAATATGTATTTTTAAGGCTATCCAACTAGAGTTGAAGGTTATAAATATTGGTCTTTGTTTGAGAATATAGGTATCATCTGTAGAGATGTCCTTTTTAATGAAATTTCCTGGTATAGTAGATGTTATAACATAGACAATCATACTCAATAAAGCTATTGATAGATTTAACTCCAATACTGAACATTCTTAGTTTGAGGTAAAGCTAGAGAAGCTCGAGAATATTAGGCTGAATGAACTGCTGATCCTCAATTTATTGTTGATAATGTTAATGAACATGAGGGTAATGAAATGCATGATTTAAATGATCATATTGATGTTAACAATCGAATAACTGTGAATCAAGAAAATGTAAATAATTGCCAACTGGTTTGAGATAGGATTTGAAGAGAAAGAAGGCCTTCTAGATTCCTTGACACTACTATGTATGATTGGAATTATGCTGAATATCTTAAGTTTCTCTTGAATGTTGTTGAGTGTATTGAATCTGTTGAACTAAAACTTATAATGAGGCTAAGAATTCAAGCATTGGTCTAAATGACATGTTGCTATGATTGATGAAATTGAATCTTTAAGAAAGAATGGTACTTAGGTTTTGGTTTCTATGCCAAAAAATACTAGAATTATAGGCTAAAAATGGGTTTTCAAAAGGAACCTGAAGTTCCTGGCATTGAGAAAAAAATTCAAAGCCAGGGTTGTAGCTAAGGTGTATATCCAAGTTGATGGAATAGATTTCTATGAAATTTTTTCTCCTGTTGTAAAACATGTGTCTATTAGAGTCATTTTATCTATAACTGCTATATGTGATCTAGAACTTGAACAAATGGGTGTGAAGACTGCTTTTCTCCATGGTAATTTGATGAATGAAGAATTTATACGAGTCAACTTGATGGTTTCATAGTTAATGGCAAAGAATCATATGTATGTTTGCTAAAAAAAATCTCTGTATGGCTTAAAATAATCTCCTAGGGAGTGATACATATGATTCATGTGTTTATTTCATAAAATTAAGTGATGAATCTTATATTTACCTTTTTCTTTATGTTGATGATATGTTGATTGCATGTAAACATAAGTCTACAATTGCTTAGTTAAAGCTTAAACTGATTTCTGAGTTTAAATGAAAGACTTAGGTGAAGCTAAGAGAATTTTGGGCATAAACATAGTTGGAGATAAAAATAAATGAACTTTATATTTAACTCAAACTAACTACATAGATAAAGTTTTAAATGTATTTGGGTTATATAAAACAAGAATTGTAGTACTCCTTTGGGTGCTCTTTGCCAAAAGATGAAGCTAAATTTATGTTTGAAATTCCATACCAAAATTTAATAGGCTCATTTATGTATGCTATGTTTTTCACTAGACCTGATTTAGCTTATAATGTTAATGTAGTGAGTAGATACATGAGTGGTCCTGATAAGAGTCATTGACAAACTGTTAAATGGCTTGACATGTATCTTAAAAGTTTTGTATCTTCTTTTTTATTCTATAAAAGGTCCTTTAATGATTTACTACTGTTGTTGGGTATTGTGACTCTGATTTTGTTGCTGATCTAGATAGGAGAAGGTTTGTCACTAGTTACTATTTTACTTCGGGTGATAATTTGATAAGTTGGAAATCTAGTTTGCAGCATAATGTTTCTGTCAACCATAGAGGTTGATTATATTACCTTAACAAAAGTTGTTAAAGAAGCTTTGTGGTTGAAAGGCTTTATTATTGATTTGGGTTTTGATCAGCTTATTGTCAAAGTGAATTGTGATTCTCAATATGCCATTCATTTATGTGAAAATGTAATGTTTCATAAGAGGACTAAACATATTGGTATAAAGTTGCATTTTGTTAAAGATGTGATAAATGATGGTTCTGCTTGTATTGAGAAAATTCACATTGATATTTATCTTGCAAATAATTTGACTAAGATTGTTTATGCTTTAAAATTTCAAGAAGCCTTTAAGACACCGCAAGTTGTGCATTACTTAGCTTAAACTAAGTTTTTGTGCATTGTATGTTTGTAAATTATACCATTTTGCGGGTCTTGGAAGGTATTCACTTTTTTGGATGCAAGTTACAGCCCAAGGTGGAGATTTTTGGCCTATAGATATGTGGGCTGGTAGATTAATTGACAGAGCCCAAACATGTTAAGCCCATATTTCCTAACCCAATTTAGTTGTTTATGTAACCCTAGCTATTTATGCTCCTTTTTATCTTTTTCTTCATCCATTTCTCTCTTCTTCTTAACCCTTTGATAAGCTCTTGATGCAACTCTGTTATTGTTTTTGGCGCTTGAGAAAGCGCGTGTTGATGAAAACAATTATTCTGTTTGGGATCTGCTCTAATTTGAAGAAGAAAGGCTAAGAAATTGGTATGCGTTGTTTTAAGGTATTATGTGTAATCATTTTTCTTGTTGCTCTGAGTTGTTTTGTTGTAATTTCTTTAGAGCTCTAGTATTTGCATGCAAGTTTATTTGGTTGTTAGTATGTGGTTTAATCTTGTAAAGTTTTTGAATTTTTCCATCTACCTGAACTCTGTAACCGACGATAATTTTCCTTTGATTAGTGAAAGCCACCAGACCTCGCACCATGGATTTCCTACACCCCTCACTGGGCCAGTAGGATACCATGTAAAAATCCTTGTGTTCTTGATTATATGATTTTACTTTCTGCAAATCGCGATTGAATGTTTTAGAGTGCTTTCAACTTCCTTAAAAACTAAAAGTCCTTATTACTAAAAAAAATAATTCATAGGTAGATGGTGGTTGACATGAATGCATGCTTTCAATATTGTTTATACTTTAAATAGTTCTTTCTATTTATTTTGTATCTCCTTCAAGACTTAATATTGCAGATTGCTGGATATCTTGGTGACAATTTAAATATAATTAATTTTGTTTATGTTCATCAATCTATGAATCAAGTAACCTATTTTTTGGGTTAAAGTATTTGATTGTTCGGGGTGAATAAGTTAGTTGCCTTCACTTTATCAGGATTTTGATTTTTTATTGGTTGAGGTTTTTTTTTTTGTAATATTTATAAGTATCTCTTTGAGATATTCTTGTTTGGGGCTTAGTCACAGTTAAGGCTCATCACCCCTCCCAACAAATGTATTTAATAGGATTTGAACTCAATTCTCCTCCAACTTGCTCAGCCTGCGTTGCCAACTGAGTTACACCTTATTAGTTTATTTTTAAGGTTATATTTATAGTGAAAAAATTGAAATTCTAAAAAGGGAGAAAGTAAAGACAAATTAAGTATATTTGAAAGGAAAAAAATTCTGCCATCCCAAATTTCGTGTCCTCTCTAGTGTTTCACATTCAAAATTTGTTATGTGTTAATTTTTAAAAAATTTTCATTCCTTTTCTAATTTTCTCTCTCGTGGTAGTATGTTTCTCTTTCATTTACGTTCAATACAAGTCAAACTTTGAGTGAGACACATCGAAGGGTACATAAAATTGGTGATGGTAGATTTTTTTTCCATAACCAAGTACTGGCTTTAGTATAGTGACAACCACCTCTTGGAGAATTTCAAAAAACTTACGGGGTTATGAATTCAAGCCCCAAAATCAACAAAACTCATAAAATAAATATCGCTGGTTATGTAAAAAAATTGTATGTATATATATAATGCATTCGGAAAGACATAGAAACTTAAATAAAATAAAATAAATATATTAAATCAAGGAAAATGTATAAGAGAAAAGCAACCATTTATATATTATACAAAGGAAAATGTATGAGAAACATACTTTTATTAAGACAGAAAAAAAAAACATGAGTTTAAGTCTTTGATAAACATTAATTCTTGACTTTGTCATACTAATCTGTTCATCGTTTTTGGGTATGGGCTTCCGCTCAAATCCAGACTTATGTGTTTTTGACATGGCAACAACCCGTCAAAACGTATTTTCTAGTGGATTAATACTACAACTATAATCAACACCATCATATCTCTATGTAGTTAATTTGATTATTTGCAAAGCCAGGATAAAGAATCAATCTTAATGATTGAGTGACGATATATGAATAATAAAAAAATTAATTATCTTATCTTTGATGTCAAGGTTTGTAGCGCTAGGCTAATCTTGCGAGAAAAAGAAGAGGTTAATTAGATAAGTTTGGTTAGAGATATGACGAAACCTATTTCCGCTCAACTACTTAATTGCCGGGAGAGAAGAATGATGATGATAATGAGTGAGAGAACAAATATCTCGGGAAATGTGCTATACGTAGGCAGTTAGGTTTGGAGACGTGACATAACTGTCATGACCTTTTGTCCATATAATGGGCCAGGTCTTACTTGATGGACCTTTAGTTCATGCACTCTGGATCATAGTCTGTGCTATCAACTTAAATATGAAGTCACTTGTAGATTAGATGGAATCATTGTGTGACAAAAACGTTTTACCCCTAAGGAAAAGTTGAAGCCGTTAATTGCAAAGAAAAAAAAAAGTGAAAGAGAAATTACAATTAAAGATATTATATTTAATCCTAAATGTAAAATTCGTTAAAAATAACCGTTTTTATGTGGCATGGATTCCTTCACACTACAATGGGAACACTTGAAAGATACAAACAAGGATTAATCTTGGTCACCAAAAAATATAAAGTCTATGATATTCGGTATGAAGATCAACAATACTTATAAAAGAACAAAATTGACCTCCTATCTGTCTGTGATTTTGTTATATAATAAAAAAACCTAGTATCTTTCATTTTATTCCACTTTGAAAGAAAAAGAAAATAAAACAAATTCAATTACATCTACTTTTTTCGGAACGTTCAAAATCGTATACTCGATTTGTATGTTGAAACGATGACATGTCGGAACATAGAATCATTTGCACAACATTTTGCAGAAAAAAGATTGTTGAACATAGATAAAACAACAAATTATTCTTCTACTGTTGGAAGACCGAGAAAAAAAATGTGAAAGAAATTTGCAGAGGAAATTCGTCAAATGATTTAAATACGAAAGTTTATATACAGAGGAAAAGTAGAGAGGTTACTTTGTGAAAATATCTCGATGAGCCCCTTAAACTTATAAATTATTACAATTATGTCACGACACCATTTCCTTATTTTATATATTTTCCAATTAAGTCCTGTTAAATAAAAGGAATAGATAATATGACATGATTGAGATGGTCAATTAGGTACCAAATATTTCCAATGTGAACCAATCAACAATGCTTTAACAAATTATTTTCCCTCACCTAACATGTTTCCTTTCATCTTCTATTAATTATTAGTAAAACCAAACATATTTTAAGACTTAAGGACAAGGTAAAAAACCTTGAGTTGAAGTCTTTGTTTAAATATTAAATCCAAGTCGTCTATGTTTATATATTATATCCAAATTTTTGTTTAGATGTGTATATATATAGGTGTTAGTCATACCAATTTGTTCATCGCTCGTTTTCCAACATTCAACGCTCAGTGATCCATTCATCTCTAAAATGGGTAATTTTTTTGATAAAATTTTGATTTTTTTCTTCCCCGGGTATTCAAAATTTTGTAACCATAATTTTTTGAAATTAAACAGGTATAATTGAAACAAGAAGAGAACTTCCACCGAAGGATTTTCAACTAGTTATTAAGTCGTTCCCCAAACTAGCCAAGGCTTGAGAGGATGTTGGCAATGAAGTGTATGAATCCGTTGTTTTCTCAGCTGGAGGCTACAATTGGTATGTTTATGTTTATATACGTATTTTATATTCATGTATAATACGGATTGTACAAATCTCAATTGGGAGCACAGATTTAGTGCTCGGTGTTGGAGATGTACCACATCGGTAATAAACAATTGACTTGTGTTAAGGTTCAATCTACTCCACTTATATATATATATCATTCTTTGTTATTGTTTATTACAGATGTAGGATAACACCACGTCTCCAACACTCGGTAGCCCTAGCTACACGTATATTGACTTGAAAATTCTTAGTGAGTTTATAACTTAGCTTGTTTTAGCCTTTTACGCAATTCTATTTCAAATTAGTAATAAACACACACACTATATCTATATGACGTTCAAAAATATTCTCAACATAAATTCTGCCATGTGAGTTATTATGTATAGTGATATATAGCGATGGCAGAAAATAGTGTAATTAAGATTTTTCTCTATTTAATAATTGTCATTACAATTGGGCAAAATTGTCAAGAGAAAATGATTCTGTGATATGCAGGAAATTGTGTTTATATCCAAATGGGAACAAAGAAGACAATGGGAAAGATCATATTTCCCTCTACTTGGCTATTGATAACGTTCCTTCTGATGAAATCGTACTAGTGGAATTCAAACTCTTTTTGTATAATCAACCTAAGAATGAATACAGGGTCTTCCAGTGTAATTACCATCCAGCTGAATTTCGATTTGCGTTCGATTTTCGTTTTTTTTTCGCACGATCGATCGAATAGATGTTTTATATCTGTATGGAGACTAATTTTGCAATTTGATAATGATTATTTTAACACACAGATGAAGATACACAAGAATTCGACAAGAGGAAAATAGAGCGGGGTTTCCCTAAATTTGTTCCTTTGAAAACATTCTACGATCCTAGCAATGGATTCCTCAAACATGACACTTGTGAATTTGGAGTAGAGCTTTTTGTACTGAACTTCTCAACTCCGAAGCTTACACAAACTTTTGATATGGTCAAACCAACATCGTCCAGAGCCCCATTTCAAATTACATTCAAAAATTTTCCTAAGATGGAAAATGATGTATATTATTCTGATCCCATTACTTACGGAGGAAAATCATGGTATATATGTCGTCAATATTCTTTTTGTTTTAAGTATTACACTTCATATATTAAAGCTGGCAAAATTGATACAATTTGTCCCCTAATTTTAGGACAGATAGTTACATAGCCTCTAGACTAGGTACAAAAAGTCTTGTGTTACCCTCGATTTTTAAGTATTACACTTCATCTATTAAAGCTAGCAAAATTGATACAGTTTGTCCCCTAGTGCCACATGTCATTTTCTGGTTGGTTTGACTTACCTCTCTCCAATTTGAAGCTGATACGTGTTTTTAAGGGGAAAAGTATATCGGTTTTACTAATTTCAAGAGATAAAATGTAACACTTGAAAGTTGGGAGTGACACATAATTTTTGTACCAAATTTGAAAGACAATTTATGCATTTGGACATAATTCTATGATAGTGAAAAAATAATTTTTTTTTGTTTTAATGAAAACTTAAATATTGCAATTTGTGTTGTTGCTTATACATAAGCATAACAACCATGACAAGATAAAATTAAATAAACAAAAAGACGAAGACTTTGTAAAAAAAGAATAATTTTATTAAGATAAAAATGTATTTAAAGTTAGCTTTTATCCAACGTATAGCTGGGTTTAAAGCTCTCTTAGTATCACTATCCATTTACTTATATATAAAAAAAAAGACAAAAATATGACTTTAAATCCTTGTTAATTAATATTACACCTTAACATTGTCGTAATAATTTGTTCATCATTTTCCGGTATCCTTTTGGCCAAATAACTCTACTTTTAATGAAAATAACTTTGCCTACTAATTTCGTGGAAATTCGTTATTAGAACTTGCCTATTTACTTCACACAGAAAATCTCTTGGAAATTTGTCATTTGTTACTTTTAGCTATAATTTTCACCTAATATCTTGGTCTAATACAATATATAGCGGATCGAAACTAGGTAACACTAAACTTAAGCACTTAGCAGATATTTAAGCATGATTAAAAAATTTATTTTATTGAACTTATAAATGAACAGGGAACAGTGAAATACAATACATATGAATAGTAAATATAAACAGTAAATTATAGTACATATAAACACTTAATACCTTACTGTATACAAACAATGGTATAAAAATAAGAATGGAAAAGAAAGGATGTTGGAGGTTGATCAGAGAGTTAGGTAAGCCTTCAATTCAAAGGAAATCTACCAGTCAACCCGGTCATCTGGTAAACAAGTTGCCAGTATTACTCGCTATAGCTGACTCTTTGACTTTATGTTTAATTAGTTTGATGGCTTTAGTAAATCTTAAAGAGCCTCTGTTGAAATATCTCGCTTATTAGGAAGTAGATATCTAATCCATGTCAAAACATTATTAAGAGGTTTGTAATTTATAGCTAATCTTGGAACAACTCTTTAAAGTTCTGCTGCATTTTTTAAATGCATCTTCAAAGACTATGACTATTTCTAATCAAACCCTTTTGAAGTAAATCTTTAATTTCTTTTTTACATATTTCAAGATGTTTTGGAGACATTGCAATAGGCCTAGCTTTAATTGGAATAAATTTTTTAGGTTTGTGTGGAAGTGAAACAATGTGCTTGTTTCTTTCCCAAAATGCAATAGGTATATAAAAATAATTTCCGAAACCATTAATTACTATAATTCTGATTATTTCTTTTGCTAATTAAGATCTTCTAATTTTTCTTTGAGAATTTTAAAACCAACCACTTCTTTTAAAAAATTTATTAATTTCTCTTTGTTAAGAATATTCTTTTTAACGTATTAAGTAAAAAGATTAGATAATTTGACATGGTCATGTAGGTACCGAAAATTTCCAACGTGAACCAATCAACAATGTTTTTAACTATTTTTTTTCCTCACCTAACATGTTTCCTTTCATCTTCTGTTAATTATTACATAAACCAAACATACCAAGACAAGGTTTACATTGGCTTAATCCAAGACTTAATTATTCCAATCTGTCATGTGTTAATTAGTTGTGTATATGACAAAAAAATTAAATTAAGCAAAAAAACCTTGACTTGAAGTCTTTGTTTAAATATTAAATCCAAGTTGTCTATGTTTATATATTATATCCAAATTATTGTATAGATGTGTGAAATGTTAACTATAAATAGGTGTTAGTCATACCAATTTGTTCATCGCTCATTTTCCAACATTCAACGATCAGTGATCCATTCTTCTCTAAAATGGGTAACTTTTTAATAAAATTCTGATTTTTTTCTTTCCCCGGGTTTTCAAAATTTTGTAACCATAATTTTTTTGAAATTAAACAGAAATAATAAAAACAAGAAGAACACATCCAGCGAAGGATTTTCGACTAATTATTAGGTCATTCCCGAAACTAGCCAAGGCTTGCGAGGATGTTGGCAATGAAGTGTATGAATCCGTTGTTTTCTCAGCTGAAGGCTACAATTGGTATGTTTATATTATCTACGTATTTTATATTCATGTATAATACGGATTGTACATGTCTCTATTGGGAGCACAGATCTAGCTACACATATATTGACTTGAAAATTCAATAGCGTAATTAATATTTTTCATTGTGCAAATTTTTTAAAAAATGATTATGTGGCATGCAGGAGATTGCGTTTATATCCAAATGGGAACAAAAAAAGACAATGGGGGAGATCATATTTCCCTCTACTTGGCTATTGTTGACGTTCCGTCTGATGAAGTCGTACCAGTGGAATTCAAACTCTTTTTGCATAATCGACGTATCGATGAATACAGGGTCTTTCAGTGTAATTACCATGCAGTTGAATTTCGATTTGAGTTGACACATGATATATATTTCATATTTTTACACGAATAGATGTTCTGTATCTGTAATATATATGCAGACAAATTTAGCAATTTGATAATGATTTTCTTAACACACAGATGAAGATACAAAAATATATGACAGCAGGAAGATAGCGTGGGGTTTCCCTAAATTTGTTCCTTTGAAAACATTCTACGATCCTAGCAATGGATTCCTCAAATATGACACTTGTGAATTTGGAGTTGAGATTTTTGTACTGAACTTCTCAACTCCGAAGCTTACACAAACTTTTGATATGGTCAAACCAACATCGTCCAGAGCTCAAACATTTCGCCATACATTCAATAATTTTCCTAAGATGGAAAATGAAAAATATTATTCAGATCCCATTACTTACGGAGGAAAATCATGGTATGTCATCAACATTCTTTTTGTTTTAATATTCTTAATCCTAGTGAGGCGGTGTAGGTCATGTCACGTGGAAGGGAGGTATTTTCTTAGCCATCTAGTACAAGCTAGACGTTCAAAATTTTTATAGTCATAGGTTTTCCAATTGTAAAAATAATGTATGATATATGACTGGACCTTATTTACCAGGTTAACCTTTTTTGTAAGAAATGGTTTCATTATATGATCTTAGATCTAAAGGTGAATTGTTCAAATCCTGGCGGCTGGCTCTATTTGATGAATTGAATTTGAATACATGTGTGTTGCACATGATTTGAGTCTAAAGGGCATTAACATCCGGAGAAGGAGAAGTGTCAAGAATAATATAAGATATTCAGTTTAAACTTTTGGGTTAAATTGTTCCATGATATCATTCATGAAGTTCGCACTATTAAATGATTGATATAATTGATTCCATCTTTGTAGGAAGTTGGAGCTCTACCCAAAAGGAACTCAAGCACAAAGGGGAAATTATTTATCACTATATCTGTTACTAGTTGATGCAGCAAATCTTCAACCTGGTACTTATGTGTGGGCTAAATACACGTTACGAGTTATTAACCAACGTCGTCCAGAAAACAAGCAAGAGAGAGCATGTTAGTTCTAATTATCAGTTTTACTTTTTTTTTAGTTTTATAAAAATTCTCAATATTATAATTGTAGTTTTTTATTCCTACCTGTATAAAATTATTTATTTATTTTGTTACAGTTCACAGCTGGTTTGGGAAGTCAAAATCTACAGCATATGGTTACGAAAAATTTATGCCATTGGGTGATCTAAGCGAAGATAGGAAAGGGTTTGTTATGAGCAACAACTTAATAGTTGAAGTTGAATTTACTGATGTTTCGATAAATTCAACTGTCACCGTATAATTTCCTACTTTACTTTTAATAATTGATGTTGATTTTCTCAAATGGTTTCTTCTCACCATATGTAGTATGTATCGGTACCAAGTCCTGATGTATTTCTATTTTCGAATAAAATTTCAGTTTACGTGTGGTTTGGAATATATATATATATATATATATATATATATATATATATATATATATATATATATATATATATATATATATATATATATATATATATATATATGTATGTGT
>CAOJBI011658312.1:0-10468 GCA_948277035.1 Euphorbia corollata
ATTATTATTATTATTATACTAATATAAGGTAATATTGTTATTATTAATATAAATAATTATTTTTTATTAAGCTTCAGTATATTAAGTTCTGTTCAGTTTCAGTATGTTTAGTTTTAGTTCAATTCAGATATGTTCAGTTCAGTTTCAGTTGAAAACAACAAAGCCTGTGTGCCTATTTGGAATTGTTATCACGAAAAGTTTCACTGACAAAATTTTGATAGAAAAACATATTTTAACGTTGGACAAAAGATTCACCCTTAATACTAATTAATTAATAACTATTTGCTATTCATTTTCAGAGCTTTTCGAGGCAGGAAAGTTTGGAGATCAACGTTTGGTGTTATGGTTCCTTATTGTTAAACTGAGGTTTGTATATCACGAGGGTGTATCCTTGAGTCTTGACATGTCATCTAAACAGTATGCACACATAAGCACAGACTGAAGTAGAAAAGCTCATGCTTATTAGAAAACATGCAGAAAAATAAAGATGAAAAGAGCAAATGTGACAATACCCATAATTATTGCCTTCAGCTCGTAGTTCCAAAGCAAATAGAGTTCCCAATGAAACCACTCTTTGAACAGATGGATGCAATGAGACCTGACGGACCAATTCCACACTCCACAACTGCAAGCATTCGATGCAATACTCTATCATTTCTGATAAAGATAGTAATGAAGAATATATAAAAGGCGGATCCTTAATCCCTACTTGTAGTGGTGAGCAAAACTGTCGGTTTGGTACAAAGCTAATAATAGCTGAAACCGAATAGAATTATATTCTGTTTGGTTTAAACTGAACCGAATAAATTCGGTTTGGTTATTTCCGAATTTCTTGAAGTGTATAATATACAAAATAATTTATTATACATATTTACATTTTAGGATTATAAGAGAGAAGTTCAAACATCATTATTTTGATATGAGACTAATTTCATATTTTTCTATTAATATAGTTTAATTTTTTTAAAGTCTAATATAAGGTTTAACTTAGTAAGTATTATTACTTCAATTATATCTCGTAAATTCTAATAAAAACAAAACAAAAAATTCACAACACAGAATGAAATAATATTAATATATTTCAATTATAAA
This sequence comes from Euphorbia corollata, assembly GCA_948277035.1. Classification (NCBI taxonomy): domain Eukaryota; kingdom Viridiplantae; phylum Streptophyta; class Magnoliopsida; order Malpighiales; family Euphorbiaceae; genus Euphorbia; species Euphorbia corollata. The sequence continues at coordinate 1,093 of CAOJBI011658312.1, forward strand.
TACAAAATAAACGAAGAAATAGTAAATAATGATGATGGGGGTACCGCTAGAAAAAAAAAGAGTATGACATTGATAAAAAGATTAAGGTGAAAAATAAAAAAATAGGATGGTGATAAAAATTAGTTTGTATCTATATAAACCGAAATATATATATACATATAAAATTTATTAATTATACATTACTTCGTATTTTATAATAAAAACCGAAACCAATCCGGAGTCAAAATCTTATAATTTTAAAAACTGATACTGAACTGAACCGAAATGAATTCAAGTCAAATCGGCTCCAGTTTGTTTTTCAGTTTAAGTTTGGTTTTGCACATCCTTGCCTACAAGCATAAGTGGACAGAATAACTATTTAACATTTCAATGGTGAGACAAATGCCAACTGATATTTACTTTAGTAAAAAGAAAAAAAAAACTAAAGGAGATTTGGAAGAGCCAAGATTTGATATTGGTCATCCCCATCAGTAGTAGATGTACCAATTGAACTGTTCCTAGTGATATTTACTTTTGCACAGGAAGAAGTGGCTCTTTAAAAATATCACTAGCAGAAAATTTGGTCCCAAAACCAGTGCTGCTGAGAGCCTAAAATCATATCTATTGAATGATTTGTGTCATGTATAAGCATATGGTTACAATCCATCCGTGATTCGAACCTAAAAAATCTAGAGGTCATAACTTCAATCTTAACCACTAGGCCAAAACCTCAATTACACTATAATTATTATATTGCTCACCCAATAATTCTTGACTTTTGCTTCACATTTATTTATTTATTCATTTACGTAGAGGAGATGAACTGCAAGATACTATTTTCGTATTCATCAGCTCGTACTTGTAGGTAAAACATAAATGTTTCGACCGACTAAAAAGATGATTATGATGATGATGGTAAACTGGTAATAGTAATAGGACAAACAAGCTTGGTTCTTTATAAATAAAAATGATCAATTTAAAAAATATCAGATGTGGTCCCGTGGATTTTGAGGAAAGGAAGCAGACAAACAGGCCAAACCTAAATAAATTTTTTGTGCCCTTTAACATTTCTCTTTCCATATTTTGTCCATTGATGATGCTATTGTCCAAATGGAATATACTTGATCGATTCCATGCCCAGCATCAAGTTAAAGCTTAAATGTGGAAATATCTAGGAAAGAATTTTAAAACCTAGTTCACCCTTAGTTTGGTGGTTATTCAGTTTATGATATGATAAAATAAACAGCATAAACATCACAAACCTCTTTCAATAACTTTGTTTCAGCAATAATATTAGGATTCGTCATGGGATCCTTGAACCATTTAATGGCTGTCGCAGCTGCTGCGCACCCCATTGCATGAGCAGAATATGAGTGCCCATGCAAAAGGGCCTTGAGCTACAAGAAAAATTGAAAACCAATAAATCAATCGAATCAGAGATGCTTTAAGGTTTACAAATTGTTCAGTTAGTAAGTTGTAGTTAAACTCCACCAAAGGCTGGATTAACAAGCTCTTACATCTGAATTGGAAGCTGACATGTCAAGACCACATTCAAACTCAGACAGCTAAAACTACAAAATCTATCTAATTTAAACAATCTGGCCAATTTGGTCCTCACAATATACAACTAACTATCGGTAATATGCAGACAATTTCAAATTAATTTGATGGAAACTGCATTCATGATATTAAGTGATAAAAACATAAAACTCAAGCAAAAGTAAACACCGATCTAGAAGCACTAATGTGAAGAAATAAAATCGAAATAGTAAGAGTCAAAAGAGCAAGAGATTCCAAACAAACACTAACAATAAAGAAACATGAACAACAACACACCCCAGAGAATTCTTCTCCCTGGAAGTTAGGAGCTAAACGACCCAAAATGCATAAATCCAAATCATAGTAGTTAAGGACACAAGGATAAATTTCAAAAACATACCTTGTGGTTTGGCCGATCTGCAAAAAGGTCCTTGTGGAATTTTATTTTGTTTTCAAACGTATGCTTGTGGTTTCAAAAGTTGGTAAAAAGAGAATTTTCAATTTTTAATTACATCATAAAAATGGATAATCTTGTCCATTTTGAACTAAAATTTTAAAGATTAGTTAATAAAAATACAATACATTGTAATAATAAATTTTAGAATTTTCCGAAAGGTACAAGTATTTTTTTAATTATGTAACGTTTAAAAAATCATAATAAAATACTTGTACTTCTCGGAAAATCCTAAAATTTATTATTAAAATGTATTGTATTTTTATTAACTAAGCTTTAAAATTTCAATTCAAAATGGACAAGATTACCCATTTTTAAGACGTAATTAAAAATTGAAAATCCCCTTTTCGCCAACTTTTGAAACCACAAGCATACGTTTGAGAAAAATAATTCAGAGAGACCTTTTTACAAAACAGCCAAACCATAAGACATGTTTTTGAAGTTTACCCTAATCCAAATTACCTTTCTTTATTCATACATGTATATGTACAATTCAACTCCTACCCAAAGTAAACCCAAATTTGACTAATCATTGCTCTGATAGCCACTTGTTCTTCTGTTCCGCCATTGCCCTTGATAACAATAATAATATCATCTATCTCTAACATCAAGAGTGCAACTTCTGCATCACATACACTGTGAAGCAACCTCAGCAAACCTCTTGATACCTATTACAAACTAATGCAGAGCACCAATGTCCATTCAAAAATAATAGCAGCAATCAACACAAAAGTCAAAATTTCGTACAAACCAAACTACAGTTAACTACCTTTGAATCTCCAATAAATGAATCAAAAACTTCATCAGTAGCCAATGTGGCAGCCAAGGGAATGACCCCACCAGTCATCAGCTTTGCATAACAGGCTATATCAGGCACACTACCAAGTAGTTCTGCTGCACTCTGTCAAAAAAATAGAGTACACTTCCAGCAAATTTATAAAAATTTGCAACTCAAAATTACTTTTATTTGGAAAAAAAATGACATGCAATCCACCTCTGCACCAAGACGCCAGAAACCTGTAAAAACTTCATCAAATATAATTGGAATATTCCTATTCCGGCACTCGTTGACAAGGGCACGTTGGAAAAGTGGGTCAATCATTAGCATTCCTCCTGCACCTTGAATAACTGCAGAATAAGACAAAACATAGGCATTGAGCAGAGGATTATGAAACCAAAGTATCCATTGACATTTGACAATAACCCATATTGAATTTATTATTGCATATATAACATCTATAGGTTTTATTAGTTAGCATGGAAACAGAAATCAACATGAAAACAGACACCAGGAAACACCATTTCTTAAAGATATAGTTTTGGAAATTGTAAAGAAACACTTATACGAGAGGCTATATCATATTCCAGTTCCTTTTAAAAAATATGACCTCCTCTATCAAAATATGACCATTTTGAAATTTGAGCAAAGTTATCTAAGACTAAGTTATACTCTTATGTATGGATATATTCATTCCAACTTTTATTTAGATTTTTTAATATAAGTTTTTATGTTATATTTATTTAATAAAATTATTCATCGAATACAATTGCATTTCAGCTACAGTTGGATCTCTAAGGCTGTAACAGTAGAAATTGTGGCTTCCCTGATTCAAATTCAAGATCATTAAGTTAACCTCAGGGTGCTCACCTCGGCAGATAATTGTTGAAAGTCGAAACTTATAATAACGTGAAAACACATGTCAGAAAAGGCATGCATTGTTTTCCAAAATATGTGGCTATTGTCTAGAAAGAAATGAATGGAAAAATGATATTGACAAGAAATATGTACTTTATTGTCTGAAAGACAAAAGTTCCTTTCTTAAGAAAACACAATACATTTTCCTTTCTTTAAATTACCAAATGATATTTTTTAACAAATGAAAATTTCCCAACAACCAACAACAATCAAAAGTGTCAACAGATTCCATGTAAACTTGTATCAAGTGTCAATACAGACCATGTGAGTGCGAAAAAATTACCCTTGTAATCATGTCAAAAAAATCTTAAGCAAATAATCAGGTTAATAACTTTTTGGAAAAATCACATAAGTGGTAAGAACCCAAACTATGACATAATCAAGGAAATTAAGAGAGTGTTTCTCAAAACTTCTCCTTTTCAACTTATTTCTTAAAAGTTTCTTATAAGGAGATTTTAACTTATAAGTTAGACAGTGAAGTGTTTCTAATTACTAATTTTTAACTTAAAAGTTAAAAATAAGATAAAAGTTAGAAATAAGTCAGACTTACTTTTAAAATAAGTTCCTTATAAGATATAAGTTGAAAAGGAACAGTTTAGAGAAACACCCTCTAAATTGAAAGGGACATTAAATATAACACCAATTTCTGATACTTCTCTTGCCTGGTTCTATAATCAATGCTCCAATATGATATCCTGAACACTGCGATAGTTGCTTTGATATATAGGATACATAAACTCCATAGATACTTGACTTGTCCCTGCTCTTGTCAAAAACGTCATCGCAAGAGGTAAAGGCTGCAAAATCAAGAACAGGTTAAATAACTGTAGCCACTATATAAGTAAAAAAGGTGGAAGTCATTTTACTGACAATGGTCTTTACTCTCATTGTCAAAATGCATTTCTTCAGGTAAGGACAGATTCCATTTGCTATTGGACATAAAGACTGTAGGAGGATCCAGAAAGAGGCCTCTTCCACTATACCTGTACAATTGGAAGGGAAAATACTCAAGGTTCCTTATTTTCACTAAGGATATCACATAACTAATTCTATTACATAAAAGACGCACAAGCATTACTAAATATGCCTTTCTAGACACATCACGAAAGGCATCAAAGATAACTTAAGCATCCATTCGGTACAGACAAGAACAAGCTCATGATGCAACTCAATTTAGCTAAAACAAACATGCTTTCCATAGCCAACACCTTTCAGAATTTTGATACTCAGACATTCTATGCAATGGCATAACCAAGCCAACCCATTAAAGCAACTATTTATCTTGTACGATGAAAAATAATATAGAGTATTCCATATATATAACCTAGAGAATCTTTAACAATAATAAGCCAAAAAGGTACAACACTCTCTAATGAATCTCCCATGTAGAAGTTACTCAGTCTTCAAATCTCCATGCTGTGTCTCACGTAGCCACCCTGGCAATAAAACCAAAAAGAGCTACACACATGATAATGAGAAATGAATTTTAATCCACGAGGCACAAAGAAGTTTAGAAGTGCATATTTCTGCTGCAGTCGTAATGCTTCAAATACTGAAAGTCAAATCAAAGGCCCATGTTACTTATAAACACTTTTTTGTTCAATCAATCAATCAATCAAGCCTTAATCCCACACTAGGTGGAGTTGGCTATATGAATCTTTCGACGCCATGAAACTCTATCAAATGCAAATTGCTCATTAATATTTACCAAGCGCATATCTTTTGAAGTAGTTTCCTTCCATGTAATCTTAGTACCTCTCCCTCTACGCTTATTTTCTATCTTTAAATACACACATTCCTAACTAGGGCTTCCGCCGGTCTTCGTAACACATGCTCATACCACCTTAATCGTCCTTCTCTCAATTTATCTTCAATATGTGCTACTCCAGTCTTTTGATGTACGTACACATTCCTAATTCGATCCATTCTTGTATGTTCATTCATCCATCTAAGCATCCTCATTTCAGTTACACTCATCATTTGAATATGTTGATTTTTAGTCGCCCAACATTCACTCCCACACGTCATGGCCGGCCTAACTACAGTTCTAAGGAATTTTCCTTTCACTTTCAAAGGTATCTTCTTATCACACAGTATTCCTCTAGCACTTCTCCACTTCAACTATCCTACATTAATCCTATGTGTTACATCATCGTCAACATTTCCATCCACTAGAAAAACAGAGTCTAGATACTTAAAGCGTTTACACCTTGGCACAATCGCATCCCCTAATTTTACTTCTCCATCGGTCTCCTTGCCTAGGAGGAACTTATTTTGCATGTACTCTGTTTTACTTCGACTTAACTTAATACCTTTACTTTCTAATGTGTTTCTCTACACTTCTAGTTTCTTAATGACTCCTTCCCCTATTTCATCGATCACAACATTATCATCTGCAAACAATATACACCATGGGAATCCTCTTGTATCATAATTGTTAATTCATCCATAACTAAGGCAAACAATAAAGAACTTAAAGAGGCTTGATGTAATCCCACCGTTATGGGGAACTCCTTCGTTGCTCCTCGTCTGGTTTGCACACTTGTTGTTGCCCCTTCATACATGTCTTTTATCAAGTTGATATACTTGATATGGATTCCTTTACGCTCTAGTACCCACCAAAGTACTTTTCTCGACACTCTATCATATGTTTTCTCTAAGTCGATGAACACCATATGAAGGTCCTTTTTTTCTCCCTATATGCCTCCACCAAATTTCTTAAAAAATATGTCATCGGTCATCGATCTACCAGGCATGAAATCAAATTGGTTTTTAGAATCCTTAGTGATCTTCCTAAGACAGTGTTCAATCACTCTCTCCCAAAGTTTCATCGTATAACTCATCAATTTAATACCTCGACAGTTAGTGCAATTTTGTATATCTCCTTTGTTCTTAAATATAAGTACTAGTGTACTTCTCTACTCATCCAGCATTTTTCTCTTCCTATAAATAGAGTTGAATAGTTTGGTTACCAAATTATTCCCTTGTTTCCTAAGCATTTCCATGTCTTAATAGGGATATTATTCGGTCCACATGCTTTCCCCACCTTCACCTTCTATACCGCTTCCTTAACTTCACCATGCATAATTCTTCGTGTGTAATTAAGATATTTATCTACCCCACTTGCTTCCAACCCAATAATGCCAATCTTCCTTTCCGTCATTGAATAAGCGATCAAAGTAATTTATGCACCTCTCTTTAATCTTTATATCCCATGTCAAGACTTCCTGAGTTTCATCCTTGATGCACTTAACTCCATTTTAAGTTTTTTGTCTTTTTATCTCTTAATCGAGCTAGCTTGTAAATATCTCTCTCATTCTCGTGTTCCTAACTTTTGATACAAGCTTTCTAAATATTTTCCCCGTACCTCACTAACAGCTTTTTTTACCTCTTTCTTTACCTTCTTGTATTCTCAAAAGCCTCTCCATTAGATGCTTTTGGTAACATCTTATACCGATATCTCTTCTCCAACCTTCTGAACCTTCTCATTCCACTAGCACACTTCATGGGGGCAAGATCCTTGACCTTTGGAGATCCCTAACACTTCACTAGCTACCTTTTTTTTCGCTCATCTATATCTTTCCACGCTAAGTCTACTTCTACACTCATATTCACTTTTTTGTTCATAAATTAAAAATCTCTACGAAATTAAACACAAAGCACACTAAAAACATACATTTCAGCACACTCCGAGAGCTAGAAAATAACATAATGGGTTGTTAAATGATTCAAAAGCAATAAAATGTAGCTGAGAAAGTCTGCATGTTACCTGACGATGTTCTAGGACATGAAAGAAACAAGCACATACCATGGTTGCTGAAGAAAGCCTGTATAAGGCGATGGAGATTGTGCTTCCATCGCCCCCAAAGTGTCACCATGATAAGATCCTTTAAGTGCTAGCACCTAAAATCGCACCAACAAATTGTCGTCATGCTATCAATTCAATGAAAGTCAAACAAAGACAAAAGTCTAGTAGACATTTTAAGAGTATGCCAAATCATACCAATAAAATATATCTTTAACAGAGACAGCCTACAGTTATCAACAGAAATTATGTTTTATGGCTACTGAAAAATCTTGGAACAGTTGCCACAACTATTTTTTTGTCATCAACCTAAAATGGTAATTGATGATTCAATGCACATTGCATATCACCTTACATCACCAAATATTATAGTTCCGACCTTTACTTCCAAGACTATAGTCATTATATAGTTCACAGAGCCTCTAGCAATGTGGCTTTCAATGACCAGCATGATCTATGATATTTTTGAACCTGAAGTAATTTAGACAATACTGTCAGCACTGTATGTTACTCTTACACTTCAACTATCCCTAATGAATTAATCTACATGGAAAGAAAAATGACCTACATGTACTGGATTCATTAATCTCATGGCATTTTTTAATGGATAATATACAGGAAAATCCCAAAAAGAAAGATTGAAAGGATTATTAGGAAAACCTTTAGCTCAATGCGTTTTTCAGTAGTATTCTTCTTGGCATGTTCTAAATAATATTTACGAAATGCCATTTTGAGGGAAATTTCAATTGCTGTTGATCCATTATCTGAAAAGTACACCCTTGATGCCCAGCCTAAAAGAAGAAAAACATATTAATGATTCACATCCAATCCAAATGATGATGGATTGCAGTCTGCAATGCCAAGTATTTCTAGCATTACTTAGGCCCCGTTTATTTCATGGAAAATAATGTGCAAGGGAAAATATTGTGCAAGGGAAAATATTGTGCAGCAAAATAAAATATTTTCCTGTGTTTGCATATGTATATATTCGTATATGTATGTATATGTATATGTATGTATATATATATATATATATTTGTATATGTATGTATATATGTATACATATACAAATATATACATACATATACAAATATATATATATATACATGCATATACATACATATACAAATATATACATACATGTATATACATACGTATGTATATATGTATATATAATATATATACATATACATACGTATATACATACGTATGTATATACGTATATATGTATATTACATACGTATGCATATATACATATATACATACGTATGTATATATGTATGTATATATATATATATATATATATATATATATGTATATATATATGTATGTATATATATATATGTATATATATGTATACATGTATGTATATGTATGTATGTATATGTATACATATATATTTGTATATGTATGTATATATATGTATACATATATATTTGTATATGTATGTATATGTATACAAATATATACATATACATATACATACATATGGATACACACACATACATACATATATATATACACGTACATACGTATGTATACATGTCATATACAAATATATATACATATACAAATACATATACATGTGTGGTGGTGATGGTGGTAGCGAGAGCGAGGGAGTGGTGGTGATGGGTAATAGTGGAAATGTGAGGTGATAGAATAAGGGAAAATGTTTTCCCAACTTTTTTTTTGGAAAACATTTTCCTTTATTTACACTACATTTTCCTGTTGACTTGCAAAATATTTTCCCTTGGCTTATTTTCCATAACAAACAAACGCCGGAAAATCCGGAAAATATTTTCCTGGAAAATATTTTCCATGAAACAAATGGGGCCTTAGAGATACAATTTATCCTAGACAGACCCATACTTATAACAATTTAAAGGCCATGTAAAACAAGCAC